>JBBBVU010000015.1:24227712-24249472 GCA_037177055.1 Atherinosoma microstoma | reverse complement strand
TGGCTATGCTATGCTTTATTTATTTATTTATTTATTTATTTATTTATTTATTTATTTATTTATTTATTTATTTATTTTCGCAAGCTGTTGTACTTTTATATCGTCATGGATGTGATTAGTTCGTAGGCACAAGACCGTAGGCTGAGTACCGATTTCGGGTAATTGCTGATTCATCAGGCCATATTTACAAATTTTACAAATATTCTCAACACAAACCACTGTGTTGCCTTGGATGAAGAAGACGTCGTCTTGACATTAAAAATATAATACAATTATCAGTGAAATAATCTAATCTAGCTAAATTGATTTAATAGATTGTGCATCTAACTCCGGGCTCGGACTGAGTGCAGTGCAGGTAAACGAAGACCAACGCAGTCGAGGCGGCCCATGCGCGTGCACAACATTGGCATCACTTCCACTTGTCGCCAGAGGGGGCAGACTTCTGGAAAAAGGCTAGAACTTGCGCTATGCTCCTTTAAGCTGTCTCAGTTAGTATAATCAGGTAAACGTCTTCCTGTCTGTCCAGCAACCCGGCTGTCGCCCTCACTTCACTCAGCCCTTTAGGCTTTATTTTGTTTTTTTAAGAAATGAACGTTCGGAGCCAGTCACGACAGTCCTGATGTAATGATGAGGATCAGATGTGAAATCAAGCAAGTGGAACAACAGGCAAGATCTCTTGCATCTGATAAACCGTGTGACCATGAAACAATCACACAGTTTATCAAAAATGGGTACGCTGTGTATTTCTTGCACAGCTCTTGCTGTGAGCCAGCATCGGAACTGTTTGCACACTTGACCTCTAAGTTAAAACAAGCGGCACTGGCAAGCGCTGATGAACAGCATGACACATTAACTACACTGATTACTTGCAGCAGGTCTGTCTGCAGCATTTTAAAGGCTTGGGGCGCTGTCATTTAAAACATTTTATGCCTCTAAAACTGTCATTATTTTCCCTTTGTGGTAAGAAGAAGAAAGAAAAAAAAGATAAACCATAGAATATTGAAATTCTAGTGTCATTACCATCCTCCCGCAGACAGAAAACAGGTTCCACACAGTCAGTGTGTCATCACTGTGAGTGACGTCTGTGTAGTCATGCCAAGTGATTTGTTTTATTCATTTCCTTTCCACGAACAAAACAATGTCAAAAGTAAAAGAAATTTAAAGGGAAAAAGGGCCTCGTGAGAGGATAAGTGGGTGACGTGACAGGTAAGTGAAATGCATCACATCAAATGTGCATAAAACATTATGTTACCTTGTTTCACTCCTGGTTAAGGAAGTAAATTCAAATTCAAGTTTATTGTCCTATACACAGCAAAGAACTATATTTCCCTGGACAATGAAATTCTTTCTTTGCTGTCCAATGTCAAGAACAATTTATCTTTCAGGTGTATGAGGCAGAATATCCCCTAATCTCCTGTCAGCTGCATGGGGATCTGATTGCAAGTGGGTAGAAAAATGCTTTAAACCAGTGTTTTTCAACCTTTTTTGAGTCAAGGTACATTTTCTTCATTGAAAAAATCCCAAGGCACACCACAAACTGAAAATATTAAAAAAATGAATCTCTGTAGCCTTTACTAACAATAAAAATATTGTCAAAGTGCCTTTAATAGAAATCAAATATTTTTTGCCCAAGCTTGTGATCCATAACAATAGTGCTGCTGTACCACACAGCGATGCAGCTGGTCAAGGTGCTCTCAACAGTGCAGCTTTAGAGGTTTCAAGGCAATTATTGGACATAGCAAACAGCCTCAGTCTCCTCAGGAAGCTGCTACTGAGCCCTCATAACCAGCTATGTGGTGTTCAGGGTCCAAGTGAGATCTTCGATAATGTAGACGTCCAGGTATTTAAACCTGCTCACCTTCTCCACTCAAGCTCCCGAACGAAAAGTAGCCGATGACGTCTCCTTTCCTTCCTTATGTCCGCGTGTTCCTTTGTCTTGTCTATGTTGAGTGTGAAGTTGTTGTCCTCACACCATGGCAACAGGCTGGCTACACCCCTCCTGCAGGCCGCTTGCTCCTCACCAGCTGCATCCTCAGGGATGTCGACTATGAATTTTAGGATGATGTTGTCCTCAACACAGTGGGCGTCTAGGAGCCAGTCACTGAGAGTGGGATACATTACAAGTGTAAACAGTTTATGGATGAGTTTGTGGATGTATGAGCATGTTGAAGGTAAAAAAAAAAAAAAAGTCCTTTTAAACTTGAATCCACTGATTGTTTTTTTCATGATCATTTTTTTCTTACTTTGTGATAGTAACCTGTGAACCATTCATTGCTATTATTTAAACATTGATTTTTTTAAATCTTTCTTTTAGCTTAGTGTCACATCCCTAGCTTTCTTTGTCTTGACTGACAGCTACAGCCATGGTTTGATTATTGTACAGGTCTTGTTGCATAGAGAAGATAACCACTTCAACCAGCTTTCGCCTGATTAAAATTCACAACACAACCGATTCAGACGAACACTGGTTGTGAACTGTAAGTACAATGGGGACTTAAAAATCTCTATAATGTTATAGAAGCTCAGCAGAAACAATATAACAGAGCGGCAATCTAAAAAAAAACTAATCCCTGGCTAAACACAATATAAGCTTTTTATTTTTTCTTCTGTGATTTACCATTTTGAAGGCTACAGGTAATGTTTTATGGTATTCTTTATGAGTTGAACTCATGACCGTTCATAAAAAGTCACAATGTCAACTGACTCCACCCAGTTTATGCAATGTTACTGCTGAGAACAGCAGCCATATAGTTTAGGGAGTAATCAACAGGAAAAGGCTGAGTGCTCATTCCACCATTACCAAAATAACAGGTTGTCAGTTTAAGATGTCACATCACTGGGCTGAATACAAGAAATTCTCCAAAGTAGAACAAATCATGTAGGATATTTGAGCTGCAGCTCTCCTCTACACAGACCAACCTTTAGTTTCAATTCAGTTCAATTAAATTCAAAACAACTTTATCTATCTGTGACAGGCGATTGTGTTTGCAGTCTCTCTGTAAAAAAAAAAAAATCAAAGGATAAAGACAATAACAAGCCCTCAGCAATATTCAAACCTATTCAGAAAAAGATCATAAAAAGAAAACAATTAGCAAGAAGTCCAACTGGAAAAGACCAGTTAAAGAGAAATGATATGTCAAATTCACCACTTGGCAAACTCATCCTACTCTTAATAACAATATTCATGTGCCTTTGTAGATGCCTCAGTCTGAATCTGAGAATTATATCAGAGCAGTATATTTCAGGACTTGCTTTCTAAAGGTCCCATATGAAGTTACCCATTACACCTTAACCCCCAAATTAACTTGAAAAATGACTTTCAATGACGTGAAACATCCCAGGTGTTGCCACTCTGAGGGAGATAATGAGGGTGAACAGAGCTCATTCTGTTGAGAACTAGTGGTTACAATACTGCAGATGGTATAACCTGATGAACTGATGTACAGGATACAAGGAAATTTAGTGGCATTGCCTTTTTAATCCCTTAAAACACTTCAAAGCAGTAGTCTTTAGTTTTATTGCAGAGGTTTGGACCTACCCAGTTTAATAATGAAAGTGCCTGAAGCACTTTAATGTAGATGCTGCTTGAAATTGGCACAAACAATAATCACTTACAAAAAGTCTGTAATTAAAAAGATTTTTATGCAAAGAGAATATGAAATGCCTTTATCTTGTCAACACATTGAATACTGACAGAATAGGGGCCAAAATCTGACTTTCCTTATCAAACATGGCTTTTTCTTTTTATTGGAGAAAAGAGCAGGAACAACTGTAACTGAGACTAAGCAAAATGTTATTATAAATTAGGTTGGACTTATAATAAGTTCAACCTTGACATATAATACATTTCTTTTCCATTTTCTTATTTTCTTATTCTCACCATTTCAAAACAGGTTTATTTATGCTGGGTCCTTGTATTTGAAGGGTGATATTGATTATTTTGTACTTTTATATCATTGCGTGCGCTTCCCCAGTGATAGTATTCATGCCAACCTGCATGGATGGGACATGCAGTACATTTAATAATAATAATGTTGATCTCGGTGTATTCCTTTGCAGAGAGTAAATAACAATGGGAGACATTTGAATGTTATGTTGCTGTAGATGAGAACTGAGGATTTCTGTTTGGAAGAGATTAAAAAAAACACCACCATAATCCAGATTTCTTTTTTCAAAACTCAAGAGATCTTTGTCAAACTTGACCCTACATTTGACATCATAACCTGGAAAGTTTGCTTTCCTGGTAAACACATGATCTCTTATTTTCTTGATCTGATACACAAACAACAATAAAAAAAAAGTGCTGGTAGAACATTATTTGCTCATTTCCTTTTTAAAGTTGATCTGGTATTCTCCTTTTGTAGTCATTTAATTCTTAATCTTGAGAACCACTTGATGAGTATAATACCCTTCATAACTCCAATTAAGTTGTATTTATTTCAGGAGGAGCCTTCTCCTCTGGGAAATGTCTTCCTGAAAATGGGAGGATGTCTCCTGAAGAATTGTTTGAGACACCAACAGGGCAGGCAAAGGGTTAATGGTGACTCATGAATGTGCACCTCCAGCCTCGAAGTTTATAGCTTCATAAACAATTATCTATCTTTGACAAGCACTCTGTTTTCAAGTGCCACAACAAATACAGCAGTTAGCTAAATACATACCTGCTGTTGTGCAACATCGTGGATTAATTAGTTCCTCACCACATAGCCGACAAATCTGCAGCAAACGTGAGATGCTATCATGTCAATATGGACCAAATTCCCTGAGGAATGTTTCCAATACCTTGTTGAATTTATGCCACCAAGAATTAAGGTAGTTTTGAAGGCACAAGTGATGGAACCCAGTACTTGGTGGACTTAAAAAGTGACCAGTGCTTTTTTTCTCAACCAAAGACATCCATGCCACCATACGTTGGTGCATTCACAGTGGCTGCTGACTATTTTTTTCCCTGATTCACAAGAACCCATTTTGCCATCCAATGCCAACCTTAACCCTATAATGCCAAACCTATCATATTTGATACATACAGTTTCTGAGACATTTAGCATCACTTTATGGTAAAAAACTTTGTTCAAAACCCTGTTGTACACAATGTGATACTTGTCCTCTGCCCCATGATGGATACCAGGAAGCAGATGACGACACTACAATAATGTTGACACATCACATGGTAATAAATGGTAAAAAAAAAAAAGAGGTTTTTTTTATGTTGGTAGGGCTGAACTTGGCTGCCAAAGATGTCTTTTGACATCTTTTCAAATCCGATCGTTCACTGCCAAAGACGGCAAAAGACGTCTTTTGCCGTCTTTGGCAGTCTCCACACTTTGTTTAAAGGTGAAGGGGTAGGGCTAAGGGCTTAGGGGAAGGGCTAAGAGAGGGAATTGAGATTGGGCCTAATGTAGTGGAGAGACCGGAGTAGGAGGCACCATGAGTCCATCGTAGTGAAACTGTCCAGGTCTGCTCCGTCCATCGTGTTTACTGCTTTTCAGTGGAAGCGTCACCGACCAACTTATTCAATAAATGTACCGTATTTACTCTGCAGTTTAATGAATTGGCTTCATACGCTATATTTAAAGGGACAAATATGTCATATAATAATGAATTATTGAATAAGCGGGTCAGTGATGCTTCCACTGAAATGCAGGAAACATAGTGGGTGCCAGTCAGTGCAGACCTGGATCATTTCCAAGCCATAGACTCGCTGCAGCTTCCTACTCAGGCCGCTGCCCCTCAACTTCATGTCCACAGACGGGAGATAATCCACATCTTTCTAGTGATCAGACGACCAACCACAGACGGGAGATAATAATAATAAGCCAGAAAGGATGAAGACAAAAGAAAGAAGGAAATGGTCTGTGGCCTCCACCTGCAGGATGATTCCCTATAGTCTTGCTAGTTGCTTCTCATTTCCACCTGTTGGCTGTTCAATTTGTAAACCAGCAAGCAAGATTGATTCACAATCAGCTGGACAGGACAGATTGATATCCCAGATGTTTGACTAACTTTGAGTTACATGGTAATTACCATGGGTTCTCTTTTTTTTTCTTTTTTTCTTAGGTGTGTATATTGTATCATATACATTAAATTAAATAGATCAGTATTCATTCCCAGGGAGAAATGAACACGCACACAAAAAGAAAAATCACATCTAGGCTTGAATCCGTGATCTCCACATATGTAGGCGAGCGCTTCTTTACAGTGGCGGACATATTTCACAAATGTGATGAACTGTAATTGCTTGCAGAAGTATTTTATTTTTGCAAACCAACCGATTGGCCAAAATTAACTTATTCTGTAGTGTCATATAATTAATAACTGCATGAGGAGTAATCGTGGTCTCTGTCACTTCTGGAAAATGGGATTGGTTTAATCAGGCAGAGGACAGTGAGGGGTTCGTGTAAACCAGCACGATGATCTGCAGTTCAGGGAAGATATTATTTTTTCTTTATTAAAACGTTAAACCAATAAAAACAATCAGGTTCAATAGGAATATTAGCGGTGGAAGGAATCTTATATCATCAGTTCTGTTGGAAGTTCAATTCCCCTCCAAGTCACCTCCGCAGGACACTCAAGGTAGAGCTCAGTGGTTTTTGGTGACTCTGCTCACTCCCCCCTCCACCTCTCTATCTGTGACTATAAGGAAGGTGAGAGCAATTATCATTGAATTGGCTAATTGCAATGCAGGCCTAAATACACTAACTTGCCAGGCTGGTACTGCCACAGTAGCTTCCCTTTTTTTTTTAAACATCCTTTGTCTGTAAATGTCTGGGAAGAGAGGAGACCAGTTGCTGGAGTTTTAGAAAAGGAATATTGTCCCATTCTGGTCTGATGCAGGATTGTAGCTGCTCAACAGTCCTGGAGCCTCGTTGCTGGACTTCTCATTTAATGATGTTCCAAATGTTTTCTATTTTTTTCTTATGATCCCAAACACGCTGACTCTTGATAACATGGCCGCTCTTCCTGATAACTATACTCAACTCAAAACCTCAATAAAAATGTCAAATAGTCATGTTTAGACAACATTTCATATGCATATTGTAAAAGGTTTAACCTGCAATATGTTCTTTAACCCGCATTTGTGGATTTCAGGGTGAACTGTGTTCAGACGGGGATTTCTGGAAGTGTTCCTGAGCCAATGCAGTGATTTCCAGTAGAGACTCATGTCTGTTGTTAATGCAGAGCTGCCTGTGGGCCCCAAGATCATGACTTCCATTAAATGGTTAAATGTCTGTTTCATCATCTGATATGATGGGTATGTTTTACTGGAAATAAAATATGGGCTCATGATGTTCACAAATCCTTGTTCTGTTTTTAGATACATTTTACAGAGTCTCAGAGTCTTTTTTGGAAGAAGAGTTGTCTTTATTTATTTTTTTCCATAAAAAGTATATTTTATCATTTTAAAAGTGTTGAGCAAAAGTCATTTTGCTCCTTGCTGGGAAAGAGAACATGTTGTTGACATTTTCATGGAAAAAAACATCAAAGAATTTAAAGAAACCTGTATGATTAAATAAATTCAGTTGCTCTTATGATATGAAAAAAATGGCTCATGGAAATTCTGATTGGCTGGTCAGTTCAGGAATCTACCAGCCATATTGACATTGAGGATATCAAAAAAGTTGATTTAGAGTCTTGGACAGTGACAACAAACCAGTATTAATGAAGGAAACAATTGTACTGCTTGACATCATCAGCTGTTGAGCTGTCTCAGAAAAAAAAATTTTCTGCTTTTTCTCCTCCATTGCCCAGTGTTTTAGGTAATAGCCACATGCTGCATTGCTGAGTCACCTATTAGAAAGAGAAAATAAAGGGGCTAATCAGATTATATAACATCTATTATTCATTCATACATTTATTCAACATGTATTAAAGCCATGCTGTTGCCATATGCTTGTTTAAAGGGAATTGTTCAATTGCTGGATTTTATTTAATCATGTACAGGTCCTGAGATGATTTACTGTTCTTAATTGGTGATATATGAATAAAACTGGATTAAACTGATTTCCTCACATTAAAATATGCAGCAAAAAATAGCTTTAGCCCCAATTTTGCATGCCATTATTGGATGTAGGTGCAGCAGCAGTGAGGGGTTTTACATAAAAGCGAGAAAGGACTTGACAAATGAATAAAACTCTGTGTCTGTCAGATCCAACAGAGAAAGAGAACCATTCAACCTCAACATCCAGTGAAGAGGATTAGAACGATCACCTGCCATAAAGTGCAGAGTTGCAAACATCATCCAAAGGATTAAGAGTTACAGCTCAAGCGTGCAAGTACAAAATGTCCCAGAAATCCATCACTGACAGAAAAGTTAGCTCACTAAGTGTTTTTCAACAGTACCTAAGCAAAGACAAAAATCAGTTTTTGCCTTAATTTGCTCTCCACTAGAAGTTTACTATAGTAACAATGGATGGGGCTTTGGTAATAAGCCCTATTTTAATTCAATCTGCATTTAGGACACTCATTCTTGAGAATTGGGACAAAACATGTCCTATATTGTAAACCCAAGTTTATATAAAAAAAATCTATTTAAGAAATTGACCTACTTAAAAATTTAAATTGGAAGGAACTGTGTATACCTTTGTTATTGTTTCCACATATTTGTAATCTTTTTTGTGATTTTTTTCTTAAATATACAGTCTGTGGTTAGAAATTCCATGTCATCTTTTTAATAATTGTTTTTGTGTGTTTAAATGATTTTATTTAGCTGCTTTTTTATCTGTAATGCTTTTAATGTTTTATGTAAAGCACTTTGACTTGTGTTGAACCTGAAAATGTGATATACAAATAAACTTGCCTTGGATGAAACCCTTGGGATATAAAAGGGTTCTTTCTGGCTATAACCCCCAGTAAGGGTTATTGGCAGAAGTGGGTAGAGTAGCCAAAAATGATACTCAAGTAAAAGTACTGTTACTTCAGAAAAATATTACTCATGTACAAGTAAAAAGTAGTCATCCAAATAATTACTCAAGTAAAAGTAAAAAATTACTTAATGAAAAAACTACTCAACTACTGAGTACTTCCCGAGTAACATCAGATTTATTCTTTTAAATTAAATATTACTCCACTAATCCACAGGACCAGTGCTGGGTGAACCTGTAGCTCCATGAGTCGCTGCATTCAAATGTTGTTGTTAACACTGTTAAATGCCGAAGAAAAGTCCACAAATAGAATCCTGGCGTGGGGATGTGACGAGTCCACTTTCACCTGATGTGATTCATCTAACATTGAAAAATGAAAAAGTCAACTCAGCTTAGACAAATAAGAGACTTTTCAACCTAAAGAGGGGTTCCCAAACTTTTCCATGCAGCAGCCCACCTGTGGAGGTACGTGTGGTCCAGCAGGACCGACCAAATAGTTTATTTTAGGAAATGAAAAGCAGCAGTAACATCATTTACAAGCAGATAAACACACTGACACACTGATTAAGTCTAAAAGTTATCTATTCTATTCTATTCTCTAGTCATTTAGCAGACACATTTCTCCAAAGCGACTTACATCTGGGAATAAGAACAACACTAGCAAGAAATCAAACAGGAGAGAACGTCATAATGAAGTTCTAGTCAAACGGTCCGGTTTGACAAGGACACGTGTGGACAGTAGCCAATGTGGACAAACTAAAGCTGAAATATCCACCTGTCAATTTAACACAGCACATGAAATGAACTCGTATTTTATCTATGATACAAGGAAATCTCATATATGATTCCTTGTATGTTCAAGGTTGAAATAACCAGTAGCTCTTATGTTTGGGCTGATGAGAGATATAACAGCAGGTAACCACGGCAACAACAGAATGAAGTTTGGGCAACATGTAGAGCCAAGATCATTATTTCAGCTACATAAAAAGGGCCATGAAGAATCTAACTAGTGCTCATAAAAGTTTGCAGCTTCTAACACAGCAGCCGTATCCTCTATCATTTATGAAAGTTAACTCACGTGACGGCGCTGCTCCTGCTGATTTGAAAATATCCATCCCGACCCTTGCCCTCCTGGTTCTCAACTGCCTTGCCTCTTTAATCTTTTTTATTCCAAGTCCATTTCGCCACCACATTTATCTGTATCTCTGTTCTGCTCTCGTGCACCGATGTAATGCATCGTGATTCTATTTTTTCTGAAAGGGCAGTTTCAGGTCCAAGCCAGCGGGAATTGTCTCGCTTCTTCCATGGGCCAGTTCTGGCTTGAGGTTAGATCTGATGGGTGGTACGGGGTCAAATGTAGCTAGAATGTTTAACGTTGCCACTAGCAATGTTAGATGTGTCAAACCGTCATGCCAAAGTATTTCTTACAAAACAAAACAGATGGTTCATGTGCATGACCCAAAATAAAAGTAAGAAGCGGAATGTATGCAATTGTAATGGAGTAAAAGTAGTGTTTTTGTTCTTCATAAATGTACTCAAGTAAAAGTAAAAAGTATGTTGTAATACAATTACTCTTAAGAGTACAATTTATGTAAAAAAATTACATACAGTTTTTCTCCATTGGTTTGGCTCATTTCTTGAAACAGAAATTACATTCTCAGAACTCTAAGATCATTTGGCAAAACAGTCTTACAATTCAGCACAACATCATGGCTCACTTGCAAAAGCTCATCACTCTCCCAAAACTGTTCACTCGTGCTTCAGAACTAAATTCCTTTCCTATGTAAATCATCAGAGCCGCCAAAATGGAAAGATCCTTCTCAGTTACTTTGTCTCATTTCTTGAAACAGGTTGGACATTCTCAACACTATTGGCACTTTAACCAAAATAACCTGGATGGTTCAGCACAACACCATGGTTCATTTGCAACAGCTCATGTCTCTCCCAAAACAGTTCTTTCATGTGTCAAGATGAAATTTCTTTCTCATACAAATAGTCAGTGCCCCCAAAATGCATTGTCCCTTTGGCATTGTATGAAAATCCCTTTTCGTCAGTCAAGTTATAGTTTCACTTGACTGTAAATTACTGTTATCAATTTATCAAATGTTGTAATGTTCTAAGAAATTCATATATGGTATTCATAGTATTAAGTTCTTGATTAATTTTGACAATTGATCAGACAATACAATGAAACTATGCTGACATGTTTTGGAGAGAACAACCATTAGACTGATATCAACAATCAGTTTAGATAAAAAAGATGTAATCACTTGGAAATTGTTCTAAATATAGTCTAACTATGCTAGCTGTAGGCTAACTGTACTTAATCATTTGCAAAGTAGTACAGAGAAATTGAGACATGTCCGAAGACATTTGCAATTTTATGAAATGAATGAGAAATACAATTGTGTTGAGAACAATTGCCAAACGTTTTGGAGGTTTGTCCATGTAGTTATGAGAATGTAATTTCTGTTTCAAGAAATAAGCCAAACCTATGGAGAAAAACTGTAAGTAAATGTAACAGAGTAAATGTAGCAGGTTACTACCCACTGTTGGTGGAACCATCATTGCAGGATGTAGAACCTCTCATAGGGGGGTTCTGGGTAGAACTTTCTATTGATGTTCTCGGTGTAACCCTTTAGGTTATAGAGGTTATAAGCTGAAGAGCTTATATAGTTATAGGCAGCACTTTTTTTTAAAGAGTGCAGGCAGCAGACACAGAGACACAGTTTCTACAGGAACAGTTTTCATGCGATCCATCATTTCATGATGTTCTGTTTTCTTTCTCCATCAAACACAAGGTAGGAAATGCTGCTTTAATATTCATCAATGTGCTGAAGTATAGAATTTTATTTAATTTAACGTGTCTACACTCGCTTATTCCTGTTCTCTGCATGGTTTTAGTAGTTTTAAGGAGTTGCATGCTTGATATTCACATTAGTGCAAAGATCTGTGGTGTGATGGTAGCAGGCTGTTAAATAAGTCCAGAAGGTTTTCCTTATCATTTTTATTTGACTGTATGGATGGAATCTTTTCCTCACTGATGTGCTGTCTGATACTAAACCTTAAAAAAGGGGGAAAAAAATATCTTGAGTTTAGTTGATGGGGGTTTGTAAATTAATTAATTGAATTTACTCCAGAGAGCACATGCAAATGGCCACATATTTACACTGTTTTATACAGATGTGTTCGACTGAAATGCTCTAGAATAATCACATACTTATACACAAACTAAGGTTGGTACAACCTTACAGACCTGCCAGTATGAGGCAGCTGTCTTGTTTTAACGAAGTGATAAGATTGAGTGAAAAGATCTATTTAAGAAAATCATGCAGTTACAAATCCACTTTTCTTTAACTGAGAAAAATATACATATATTTTTTTCTCAGTAATCAATGCAAACAAACAAAAAATTGAGTGTCCACATTTTCTGAATAATAAGATGGGAAAAAGTCCAGGTTGATTGATTTCCTAGAAGGAGGAGATGTGTGTTCTCACACATAAGTAAGTGAGTTAATAAGGTATTCTAGTTGGGTAGTCTGAAATGGGGTTTTTTCTACAATTATTTATAAGCCCAAGATGCTGTTATCCACGTCTACATGATTTACAGTTATTCCACAGGAGTCCTGAAGTCGATGATCATCTGCAACAATAAAATATTTGTATGAAAAATCAATTCTTTGCAAACAAAGTTTTTTTTGTTGCTGTTGTTTTTTTTAAATCATTTTTTTGATTTACAGTTGTCATATTTTCACCATCCAAACCAGAGTCATGCAATATTCGGTAAGAGAAGCAGTTGGAAAAATGACTTTGAAACATGCCTTCCTGTGTAATCTCTTCATATACCCTGCATGTAACTATAGCTTGTCATTTTCAAGACATTTGTGGTTTTTGTCTGCTGAGCAGCAGTAACAATTTGTTCTCCCTGATTGCACATCGCTTTCAAGCATTCATCAACTTAAACGAAAACAGAGGTGTGTGTTCTCAGGGATCTTTCCATGTTTTGTGTACACTAGATCCTTGTTTCAGTAACATTTACATTACCGTCACAATATTTGAATCATTGAGCAGAAGGATACATGAAGCAGAAGGATGTGAACTACTTCCAATTTTCTTTGTGAAAGGCTCTGAATATTGGTTCTTAGTTGTCCCACAGCGCACAGAAACAATGTCAACACTCTTGCTGAGCAATTTGTTTTCTATTTGCAAGTCCACCTGCGGCACTGCACAGGTCACCTACACCACAGCCTACTCATCCCATTCTCGATTCAGCTTTTAGTAAATGCCTTGTCACCCGTTTTTGGTGGTGGGGGGAGTGTTGCTTGTACTCCTCTACTGGTCAATGTCTCTCTGTAGTTGATGGATTTCTCAGGCATATATGACAGCTATGTCTCTTGTGTCTCAGGTTGTAGGATCTGTATTTGGAAAACATTTTCGTGTCTTAGCTGAGATTTTCACAAGCACAAAACATGTCTCCACACACTCACAGTGAGCTCTGCATTTAAATTACTATTATTAAATGGGGTCAGTAGGAGAATAGCAGCTCTACAAGCTATTTATTCTCCTGAGCTTCTGCCAGAGAGGACATTAAAAAATATTCTTTTTAATCTTTGTTTCCTTCCTGCTTGCTGGTTGAAATGAAAGAACAAACAAGGCAGCACATTATGTGGTGGGTTGTATTTGCAGTAAGATGGAAGGATGGAAGATCTGAAGACAAGATATTGCTGAACATAAACACACAGAAATTGATAAATAATTCTTTAAAACCACATTAATCTTTGATATGTGCCCTTTTCAAAATAAAAACTGCATACATAAGCTTGTCACTTAAACAATTTACACACTGACTGGAAGAAGGTTAGGAAGAGGCCAGCATTTTTCATCTCGGCACCAAAAACTGTTATCTGTCCCATGTTTTAAAAAATCCCAGAAGATATTTCCTCTCAAGCAAAATATCTTACTTTATTCCCACCAGGGGGAAATGATACTGCTGTTTCCTGTCCCGTCTTCAGTCTCCTAAGAAAGTTCTCCAGACATGTTGATTCTGTCCTTTTTTTGCTGGATGTGTAACAAAGGTCAAAGCCTCAGGGCTTGGTTACCCCTTTCAGATAAGAAAAGGATTTTTCTAAGAGAAATATCCAGTTTTAACTGCAACATTCACTTCAGTGGACTTGGACTTTTGATTAACTTTTCCAAAGCTTCTTCTTTTTTTTGTTTGTTTGTTTCCTTGCCTCTTACCATCTATGCATTACATACAAACAACACAGCAACTAACTCCTTCTCTGACTCAACTATTATCTATCTTACACTGTTCCATCTTATAACAGATACCACAAACAACTACAAGCCTTTGACCTACAATAAAAGATCTTGGAAATGTGTTCTTGCCCAGAATTAGATGGGAAAAGATGGACACCATGGTTATGTATTGTATAAATATAATCGTTAGCTTTCAAATGGCTGGTGGGTATGTTTTATGTTAACTTCAAAGGTTTTAATGCCTTTGGTGACTGACATTGTATTCTATCTATCAGCTTTTTCCATGTTATGTGTAGGAAAACTCCTTTAACTCGGGTGGAGTATAAAATATTAGGGATCACAAAGATAATCAGTTCATAATCATAAGCTTAAAACTTTCATAACTTAATATGTATTATGATTAAAGTTTTAGTGTAGTAAGAGTTTCTTGAAGTCTTTTGAAGAAATTCCATGACTTGAAGTGGGAGGGCCAGATGAGCTAGACAGAATGACTCGAAAGTATTTAAGTTTTCATGTGGGACAATGTGACACTTTTTTTGGCTAAGTTCACTGACTTTAGAGTCAAATACAAGAGATAAGAAAGATTTAACTTTTACATTTGAAGTCGATGTGTTGTGCAGTGTCTGTACACAAAGGTGAACCAGCCAAAAAGTAATTAAATCAAATCCAGCTTTATTTATAGAGCACTTTTCATACAAACGCATCACAAAGTGCTTTACATAATAATAACAATCATTTAAAAAATTCTAAAAATCAAAAGCCTTCACACGCTTAAGAATAAAACATCAAAGTTCCATAACACACACCTGATTGTACTCTCTTTATCACACATAAATCATCACACTGCCCCCCCCCCCCCAAAGCGCAAACATAAACCCCCCACTCCTCTTTCCACAAACATAAACTCTGACTTCTAGTTTCTGTCTCTTTAACTGAAAGGTCGACGTAAAAATATAACTGGAGGTAAACGTCTGAGGATAAAACATGTGGCTCGACGTTGCTGAGAGGAAACGATATCTTGGGGATCTGTCCACACCAGGAGCCTACTCACCAATGACCACAGAGGATGTCACCATAGGAACCACCCAGATTAGGGCAGGCCAGGGCCCACATCACAGCCAGGGCTGCAGTGCAGGACCCCACCAACCACCAGGGCGACCCCCACAGCAACGACCCCGCAGACCGAGCAGGCATAGCCCCCGATGTGGAGGATCCCTATGAGGAAAACACTGGAGCTAAAAAGTTAAAAAGGAAATACAAGATAAGTAATAAATAAAGTAAATAAATCAATAAAAATAAACCTAAAAACAACAATAGGAACAATAAAATTAAACATAAATAACACGTAAGTGCATAAAAAGTACATTATAAAAAAGGTAAGATAAAATAATAAATAAATAGATTAAAATAGATTAAATCAAAGAAAAAGAAAATTCAGTTAAAAGCTAAGCTAAAAAGGTGGGTCTGGAGCCTCTTTTTAAAGACATCTACAGTCTCTGCAGCCCTGAGACTCTTTGGCAGGCTGTTCCACAGACAAGGACCGTAATGATGGAACGAGGCCTCGCCGTAAGTTTTTGTCCAAACTTTGGGAACAACTAAAAGGCCAGTACCAGAGGACTTCAGGGTCCGCAAGGCTTCATGATTTAGAAGCAGGTCAGATAAATAATAAGGCCCAAGACCATTAAGACATTTATAAACCATAAACAGAACTTTAAAATCAATCCTGAAACGCACTGGGAGCCAATGCAGCAATTTTAAGACTGGTAAAATGTGTAATTCAGCTAACAATACACAAGAGTCACAGTTTGGTGGTGTTCCCAAGAAAATGTGTGTTTCAGCTCTGACTGAAGTCCGACCTCACCAGAAAATCTTTTCCTCGTGTCTCTGCCACATTGACAGCCATTATAACAACACAGGATTATCACAAATGTATCGCTCACATGGATGTATGTCCTTATTTCTAGCACCATATGCATGCTTGCATCTCACTTATTCTGCCACTGTGTGAGCAAATCCACAGAAAAGATGCTAGGATAAGTTTTTTTCTTTTACCTTTAGTCAGGACCAGGCTTCCTTCTGTCTGCCATGTATGTTGAAGCAGCCTATACATTCTAATAGAAGCTAACAACCAGGCATGAGTGTGGGCGGTTCAGCTCAATCTAATCAATGACATACAGTAAGAAAGGCTGTAGCCAGTCTTCTTTTTATTCTTTCCTTTGCTATTTACAGTGACACACATAAATAACCTATACAAGGCAGTCAAAAAGTTATCTTCATTAAATATTAACCATGGACAGAAAACCTAAGGGACTCATTGGCTGCTCCAGTACAGCCCCATTTCCCCCAAAAGTTGGAACACTGTGTAAAATTAGAAATTAAAGCAGTGTGCAATAATTTACAAATCTCATAAACCAATATTATATACACAATAGAATACCGAAAAATGTTGGGGCTGGGAAAATGAGTGGTATTCAAACAAAATGGCAAAAGGACCATGTTGCAACTATTTATGTTTAATGGACAACAGATGAGTAACATTATTGGGTAAAAGAAGAATAGGCAGAGTCTCACACAGGAAAAGATGGCTAGATGTTACTCAGTCTGTCAAAAGGTTGCATCTACTAATTGTGGTGGAATTTTAAAGCAGTGTTCCTCGATGTAAGATGAAAAAAGATTTCAAAATGTTCAAAATACAGCACATAATATCAAAAAAAGGAGAACCTGGAGACATTTCTGAGTACAAGGCACACAGTCAAAAATCAATATTGGGTGCTTGTGATCGTCAGATCCTCAGGCACTATACTGCATTAAAAGCATGCAGGCATGGCTCTGTCATGGAAATCACTCATGCGTTTAGGGACTCTTCCAGAAATCGTTGTTTGTGGACATGGTTCACTTTGCCATCCAAAAATGCAGGTTAAAAATCAATCAAGCAAAGGGGAAGAATTATGTGAACATGATTCAGAAGCACCATCTTCTCTGAGCCAAATATCATGTGAAATTAACCAAGGAAAAGTGGTGTCAGGAAATTAGAAATGGTTTTTAGAAATTCCTCTCCTCACAGCTTCCAGACTGAAGAGGAGAGGGGCTGTTCCTCTCATCATCAGGACTCAATTAAATAGTCTGTATCTTTGACGATATAAGAGTGCATTAGTGCCTATGGAACTGGTAACTTGCATGTACCATGACTACTGAAAGGTTTATATCCATGTAGATGACATCTTTTTCAGGAATGGCCTTGCATGTGTTTGCAAGACCATGCATACAGAGTCTAGGTGCTGGACCGGCCTGTTTGCAGTTTAGCCTGTTTAGCCTAAAATCGTTTATCAGACAAGAATGGGGCATTCCTCTCCAAAAAGCCCAGCAATTGGTCTCCTCAGTTCTCAGTTGTTTATAGCATGGGCTGTGAATGTTTGGGGTATAATAGGGGATATGGCACTGTCCAAACTAATTTCTATTCAGTTTTATTCAGCTTTATTTATATAGCGCCAATTCACAACAAAGTCATCTCAAGGAACTTTTAAAGATTGAAAAAGGAAATGTTCCCACCATCAAATTAAAGATGAGCTGATATTTTTCATGAAAAGCTAAAGTGTCTCACTAACACCATCTGGTATGTTTCCCATGCTCTAATGTTGATCAATATAGACTTCTCTCTCTCTGTCATTATATATATATATATATATATGATATGTGATATATATGATATATATATATATGTGATATCACATATATATATGGGATATATAAATGATATATATATCATTTATATCATTTATATATGTTATATATATATATACAGTATATATATGTTATATATATATATACAGTATATATATGTATATATATATATATGTTTATATATGTTGACCTAACAGTCAACATTGTGCATATCTACATGGATGGATGGATGGATGGATGGATGGATGGATGGATGGATGGATGGATGGATGGATAGGCAGATAAACATATATACATGTGAGATTTGCAAACCATTTCATACTGTTTTTATTTACAAACACTGTAATATATAAATATAATTGAAGGAACTCACTGAGGCAAAAATTTCACATTATTTTAATAAATTAATTTAGCCATTGATCAGATGAGAACCTGCATGCTCTCGAATTGTGGCTGTTTTATAATGTAAAATTATTTGGCAAACTAAAATTTAGCAGCAATGCATTACCAGCATTATATTTGATTTCTTACCTTTAAAACAGACCTGATTTCTTGAAAATCGTCTCTCAGCTAGGTGACTTACAGTCAACATTGCACATAAATCCTCACCTTACAATATATATACATGTTATTGGATTTTGCCCCCATCATTATGGAAGACATGTAGTCGCATCTCTGAAGTAAAGGAAGCATTTAGTTTTCTGTACCTGTGATATAAAGAAGCCAATCCTGTTACTAAACCTTTCTAGACTTGAACACAATCAATTAGCCTGGCATTGAGCTTATTTTACAGAAAAAAATAATGTTTTCTTTTTATAGACATTATCAACATCAGCAGGAACATGAAATTCAATGTTAGCAATGTAAAACCACATAAAATATCACTGTAAAAAAACCTAACACCCAGCTCTTTTCTTCTGTCTCGCTTTGAATTTGAGGACTCAACATTAGTAATTCTATTGCTGCATGACGAAAAGCTTGAATTGTTTTGTTTTCTGAGGCATATGCACAGGGCCTTCTTTTTCAGATTAACAGCTCTGTAGAAAAGGTAAAGCAAAAGGGTTTCATGTGCAGGGAGATTTAGAACATTAAGAGACATTAAATCCCTATTTTCAAGTAGAAAGGTTTTTTCATTACTGCTGCTTTAAAAAAAATAAACAAATAAAGGCTGTTAGTTGAAACTGTCATCTCTATCTCTCATGTTGCTTCAGACAGACAGACAATTTAGCAACTTTATGTCCTTTACATCAGGCTTAATGCAAAAACAAAGACTAAATGTTGATCATCACCTCTCTATCTGGATACACAAGTCAACACATTGCAGCTTCATCACATCAAGAACTTCAAATTTATGAGGTAAAAACAACTTTTTTCTGTCTTACTTACAGTGAACGTAAACATACATCTTTTAAGATAAACATATACACCACTTGAGAAAGATAACACTGGCTCCCAGGGGCCATTTAATAAAGGGCGATGATATCGACTAACACTTTCTGTATGCAGCGGGAGTCCGCTGCTCCTCACTATTATTAAAAACAAAGAATATTTTGAAGACTGTGCTGCATGTTGTATTGCTATCAAATCTGATGTGACAATGCTCACTAAAATGTAAACTTTTCTTCTATCTTTTTCACTTTTTTTCCATGGAAGAACGTTGTATGGATTTTTACAGTGTGTGACCTTTGATATTTACTGGCTTTGTGGTTGAGTTCATCTAACAGGACTGAGCCTCAAACTGAGGCTGCACTGACTGTCTTTTAGGACACAGAATTTTGGAGAAAGCCCTTCGAAAGCTGTTGTGGCACAGAGGGTATAAGAAAGGGTTGATGGCTGAGTTTAGCCACAGAAGCCAGAATGTGATCTCGTACCAGTAGTTTGCCACACATTCGCCGCTACAGGCAGCGCGGATAATCATTAGTAGTGTGTACGGAGCCCAGCATATCCCAAAAATGCAGACTATGATGGCCAAAGATTTGGCGATCTTCTTATCTCTGGAAAGACGAGATCCTGGAGTTCTACGGCCAGGCGCCATGCCGGAGGCCGTGGGCTGAAACAGCCTGGAGTTATTTCTGTGCGGAGAGAATTTCTCCCTCTGCACAAAGATCTGACTGGTGTCGGGGTACACGCTAGAAGAAGGAGACAGGACATCGTCGTCCTCTATGACTGCAGATACAGCAGCGGGCTCGCTGCTCATCACCTTCCGAGTCTTGACAAAAAACACAGACCAGCCTCCTCCGTCTCTGCGCCTTTTAGGTTTCCTCTGCGGCTTGGCATCGTCCTCCACGCAGGCATTCCTCTGATGGATGTTCATGTAAATGCTGAGGTTAAAGAAGGCCACGGACACAAATGGGGTGAAGAACTCAAAAGTTGAAGCGCTGAGCAGGAAGTACCAGGTAAAATAAAACTCTGCGTAGCACTCGTGGGCAGGGACGATGCTCTCGCCCACAATCGCCTCCCAGAAGATGATGGCAGGGCCGTAAAGGAGGAAAGCCAACACCCACACCGCCACCATCTTCAACACAGCTTGGCGAGTCATGTTCCTCTGAGCTCTGTATTTAACCTGTGTGAAAAGAAAGGCACAAGTATGAGTCACAGTGGTGCTCCGAGAACAGAAACTCTGCTCCACAACATCACTCTGCGTGACATTTCAACAGCCACAGCTGCTCTCACACAAACAGACTGACAAATAAGAGTGTCTACTTCAAATGAACCTCATATTGTGTTGCATCAGAGCAACAGAGAGATGCTGCAAATAAAACCCACTCACAACACACTTATTCTACGGTGTGCCACTGATGCCAATGAGAGCAGGGGAATGTTGGGCTGAGAGCCATATTCACTGATACAATATGGGTTTGAAAGAGACATCTGGTTTCCCATCGCTCGTTCTCTCTGAGCTCGCTGTATTCTAAACTTCACCTCCTCTCAGTCTTAACTATCATTTAGAATGGCTCCTCGGTTTACCCCACCATGTTTTGTTGTTCTTCTGCTAGTTTCTTTGCTTCAAACCATCTCTTAATGGTTGCAACAGCTGGGCACATAGGTCACAGTGAGACCGTGACTTTAAAGGCTGGCCATGAAAAGAAGAACTGAATAATAATAATGACACGGAGCCTTTTCAGGATCAGTCATAATTGACTCTGGCCCCGATCTCAAGTGTTCACTTCAAAAGCAAAGACACTTCAGCTGTAAAAGAAAGAGATGCTGCTCTCTGTGGGCTTGAACTATGGAATAAATAGAAAAGATTTCATTTTAAGCTTCTAACCCATCAGTCAAAATATAATCTAAGTAGCCATGGCAGGGGGATTTGGTTTCTTAAGCCTATGACAACTATATAAATAGATTTATTTGTAAACATGGCATCTAACTGGTTAAATGAGATACAAATAACATAGATTGACAATTCGTTAAAAAAAAAAAAAAGATTTATTGAGTTAAAGATAAACCTGAATAATAGTTTGACTTACATTTTTCTTGTCTCCTGGGTTAAAGACCCCTTTTAAGTTTCTTCATGGCAATTTAGTGTTCTACATAAATTAATGTGGCTAATTCACCAAAGATAGAATTTAAGAAGAATAGTTCAAACAGAATGTGCAGGACAAAGACCTAGATCAAAAATGAGACATGAGTTTGAGTCACACTCTTAAAATGGAATAAATGACCCATGATATTTCCTCAATGCATCATGCGAAAGATAGATGAAAAGTAAATCCTGGAGCCTGAATGACCCTAATTATATCACAATTATATCGGAGTTGTTGAGTGTTGCAGATGTTGAGAGGACTGATCTCAAAATGGTATCAGCTTTCACCTTTAAGTGTTCAATTCTGAAAAGGGAAAAAGAAAGCATGGCTGCTTTGTCATTTGTTAGGGCTCTTTCATAACTTTATACAAATATGATGTCAACGGGCATGTAGTGCAACTAAATGAAGAAAAGGAGCAAAACATTATATGTG
>JBBBVU010000015.1:24207151-24227654 GCA_037177055.1 Atherinosoma microstoma | reverse complement strand
TATATATATATATATATATATATATATATATATATATACAATCTTTGGAAGATTCCACTCAATTTCTTGCAGATCCACAGAAAGGACAATACGGACATGCTGAAGTGGTTGATGAATACGGGAGTTAAAGGCTGATGCTGGTTGTGTAGAGAGCAGGGACACAGATCTATAATCTGATATCACACCCTTTTCTTTTGCTGCCATTTTTCCCCCATCTGGCCGACTGAAATGATTATTTTTCTGAAAAACGGAGCTGATTTCAAATGAAGATTTATTGAACATTCTAAACTTTTCTTGTAAAATGCTTATTTTGGATATTTAATGGATATCATTTAGATTAAATGTCCACATTCCTCTGCAGAAGTCACACTAATCAGGTGCCTGCCAAGATGTCTGCATTTATTTCTTTTCTTTTTGTAAGTCATCAGCAGCTGATAACAATTGCTTGATTCATCAACCAGCTAATTAATGAGATGACCATTTAATCAGTCTATCAATTTTAATTCCAGTACTAATGCTTACACTGATAATAATAATGAGGAGTTAATATTCAGCTTGAATTGATAAAATCATGAATTAAAACCACACACAATTAGACACAGCTGAAATTGCTTCGGGGACTGAGTTGACTGGTTCGCACATATATGTGTGTGGTAATGAGCATCTCCACAGCCTGTACTTACTGCCCTTGTGACTGACAGGAAGCGGTCATAACTAATGAGGACAATGTTGAAGACGGATGCGGTGCAGAGCAGGTAGTCCATGACCAGCCACACTTTACAGAGTCCTTTACCCAACATCCACCTGCCAGTCAGGTTGTACGGGATGTACACTGGGATGCAGAAAGCACCTGGAACACAAAGCAACACACACACACACACATTGCATGATGATGATTCAACGCCTCAACCATTAACACCCCCCCCCAGTCTGGATATGAGACCTATTAGGCTGCATGTGACAAAAAAATTACAGGGTGCTACATTTTACCCTGCACTAAGTGAGTCAGACATATTTTTGGGACAAGAAACATGGTTGTTTCAGTAATGGAAAGGGTATAATTTACAGTGTGAGCTGCATGCATGAGGGGTGTGAGCGGCCAGCTGGTATATATTAAAGGGGGTGCGACAATTACGCACAAGAGTAACGCACATGGATTGGGGGGGCGACTCGCTCCACTGAACAATTAGTAGAAAACTACATTCTTGGCGAATTGTGAGGGGAGAAATATTAACATAGCGGAAATAATCTAAAGATTCAAGAAAATCAATTCTTACAGAAGTAACACTAAAGGGAAAGAAGAAGAGAGCATCAACTCACCCACAAGAAAATCGGATATGGCAAGGTTCAGAAAGAAGTAATTGCTTTGAGTTCTCAGGGTTTTATCCACAACAAAAGCCATAATGACGAGCGCGTTCCCCGCCACCACAACAATAACTAGAGTTACCATGAGGACCGACAAGATCACAACCAGGTAACCCGGGAAGACGGTCCCAGTCTCAGACACCGCTGGCGTCAAGTTGCCGCTGGAGTTGGACTCCAGGATGTGCGCTCCCATAGTTAATTCACAGCCAAAACCATTGTAGACTTCGTTCATAGCACGCGCTGAAACACCGGACAGGTCCAGCAACGCGTCCACACGTCCCGCTCCACTTTAGCGAGGTGGTTGACCTGTGGTTGAATGAGAACACTTTCCCCAATTCTCCCATTTCCTCCCCTCCTCGGAATAGCTGTGATCATGGAGATACAAAGTTGAAGTTCAATGGTTTTTTTTTTTCCTTTTTCCTTTTTCTCCCTGTTTGAAATAGTGATAACAATCGTAAATCCTCTGTGTGCTCCCTCCCGTCTGGACTCTCGGTTCTGTGCGCGGATGCTGGATGTGCGGCTGCAGCAGAGCGCACAGTTCATTTTGTCACCGCACCAACTCTGTCACAGTGGACAACAGGTGATATATCCGGTCGGATTTTTCTAAATAAAGCCTACAGGAACGGTTCTAATACGAACAATGACCCCTGAATTTGTCTAACAGATATCCAAAAACGTTTTAAAATTAAATGTCACCAATTTGTTTTGTTTTTTCTCACTTTATTAGGCCTGGAGTCAACGAAATGAAATAGATAATACACACACTAACACAATTGAGGCTATATTTATTTGTACGTCACACTAAAGACGGAATAATATGTTGGTTATTTATTTGTTTATTTTTTTTATTTATTTGTTTATTTTTTGCTCAAAGTTCAACAACCAAACAGAATTCAAATTATTTTGGCATATCAGACCAAACAGCAAAATAATCGTTTCAAGCAATCCCGTCTGTTTGACATAAGAGCTGTTATCTTGAAGGCGAGACAACATCCGGCCTTCCTCTGTCGATATCTGCCTGTTGGAGTCATAGTTCAATTTTTTACCAGATTTTTCGACCTGATCGTTTCTTTAGTTTGGAAAAGGGCGTTCAGTACATCACTTAAAACATGAACGTTATCTGACCATCAGCAACTGTTTTTTTTTTTCTTTTAAAAAAAGCAATTGGGGTGAGGAACTCACCATTTCCTTCATGTCTGTTTAAAAGAAACTTTACACAAAAGATAAAGAAATGTTTGGTGGATGATTTGTTTGATGATTATGCTTCATGGTAATGGTTATGCCATGGGGAATTTTATTTCCTCCTTTAACAGTGTCACATTTGTAAGGAAAAATCGTTGGCTGAGCAGCAGAGTTGAATCTGTGGGTTCTCTGCCGATGCCAAACAGCTTATTATTATGCTACTGAATCTTGTTTGGTGTTGATTATCGGATTGAATGATTGAAATCTGAAGAAACTAGACATCTAGGCATTTAAACAATTTCTTCATTAAAACAAGGGTTTCAATAACGTGTGGACAACAACCATACACAGTCACAAACTGCACCTCCTCCTCACGCTGGTCACCAGCTTGTCCACACACTGCTGTAGGATGACGTCCCAGTCTTCAGCCAGCATTTGTCACAAATCAGCCAGTGTGGTTGTGTTAACCCTGGCACCAACATTTCAGCCAAGCTGATCCCCCAAGTGTTCAATGGGGTGGAGGGAGGAGGTCAGGACTGCAGGCAGGCCATTCTGTCCTCTCCACTCCCAAATTCCCAAATCCAAGGTTTTCATGGGTTCAACCCACATACTCACCTGCTTCCCACAGATGCATTTTATTTAGAAATGTGACAACATTTAAAGGTGGAAAAAGCAAGCTTTCCAACAGTATAATATTTACAAAGAAATCATCCACTAAACCCAAACCTCCTAACTTCTTTATGCTGAGTTTATAATGATAAAAACATTTGGTTCTCATTTGGTCTTTGAACGAAGAAAATTCATCCTCAGATAGCTACATAGTGCTCAGAAGGACCGTTAGTACCATCAGCTTTTATTTTCCAGTACGTACATCATCACAATTTTGGACCAAACAGCTCTTCCAAGGTCCTGCCATAGTATTTTAAACTGAGTGACAGGGTCAATGACTACTGTTCTTAAGCCCATTGTCCTGCTGAATAATCAGGTTTTAGTCAAGCTTTAGCTGTCAGATATATGGCTTTATATTTGAGCCCACATCATCGCCCCTCCACCTTTCTCTCTCTATCTCTCTTTCTATTTTGGTCCTGTTTATTCAAAGGCCATTATTCCAGAGATCTTGTGGTTTTTTGAGATGCAACTTCGCAAGCCTGAGCTATGCTGCCATGTTCTTGTGTTTAGAGGGAAGAGGCTGATTCCTGCAAACCTGCCAAGCTCTTGGGTTTTGTGCACATGTGCCACATGTCTGGACGTAGTATGAACTTGTAAGGATGTTCACTCCTAAAACTGGCAGCTATCGTGAATGTTTTCCGCTAGGGAATGATCTCTCGCTTTGTAGAATGACCCTATAGCCCTTCCAAGATTGATTGGCAGCAGCTGTTTCTCTAAGATCACTGCTGTTTTCTTTCCTCCTTGGCATTGCACCTGAATGCTCCAGATCGGCAAACTGTCCAAACCTCAGCTTTTATAGACATCCTCATACTTGTATCTCTATGATCAATTGATCAAGTGCATTTAATTAGCAGCACTTGGTTGATATTTACTTTTATTTATTATTTTTATTCATTGCTCATCTGAGGACATGCAAAGGGAGTCGACTGTTTTACTTTTCTCATTACATGCAATGTCATAGTCCTGCAAACACCTGCACACTTCCTTATCAGAAGAAAGAAGTCATGCAAACATGACATACTGCATGCATTTGCACAAATCCAAGAGTAGCCTATTTATTTTGAGTATATCTTATGTACTATTTTTTTTTTAGCTTTGAAGCACCATACTAGCAATCTTTGAAAGGATATGTACCTGTACTTTAGATTGCATCTCCAAGCACTACCAGTGCACACATATAGTGCTTCCAGTATTACTGCAGCAAAGACCTAACAGTCTTCCATGATGAGAAATGTTGGTGCCTTATGTTATCCCCAATCAGCTGCAGGAAATGTACGGGTGAAATGTGTAACCCTACGCCAGCTAATTATTCTGCTCAGCCTTGAAAATGAATATGAGTTCTACACAAGCCAAACAAGTATGATTAAGGGCTCAGATGATTGGGTTCAGTGTGATGACAGCTTGTCTCTTAGCTGTAATTATTCCAAATGGCTGAAATGAGCAGACGTGGAGGACATCTTTGGAAACTTTTGCTGTTGAGTGTCATTTAAATGAAATGTTACGCTACATTACGCTGCCTGTTTTGTCTCCCCATGCAACTGATGCAGATTAAAGTCAACATTTTTGATTGAAATTGTTCCAGTGAAAAAAACAAAACAAATAATCCCTGAGGTATTTATAGAAACAAGCTGTTATTATGCAGCCTGTGTCTTCCAAGATGGGATGGAGTGTCACCCAAATAGAGAGGTGAAGAGAAACCCCAAAGGAGCCAATGTGAGGTGAACACTCTGAGAGAACAGGCAACTGTGAAAAGTTGAATATTTAACAGGCTTCAAGCGGATGTCAAATGCATGGGGAAATTGGGAATTTGAAAGATGTGAGCGTTTGTGTGAGTGAAACTCTGTGAACTTCATTTTCTCGAGCAATGATGTGAGAGCATATTTCTTGGAAATGCTAAATGTGTGCGAAACTTGTTAGGTTCCAGTTTCAATTGAAAGATGATTTAAAGGAGGAAAGGGCAAGGACTGTGACTGCAACACCAGAACCATTTTGGCTCAAGGATAATGAATCAAAAGTTGCATGATGTTGAGGCCAAAATGTGCTTTAATAAAGATTTTGAAAACACTTCATGTAAAGCCTTGAGCCTTAAGCATAAACAGTGAAAATAATGAAATTCAAAGTCCTAGCTGAAAATTAATAATCTTAATGAATCCAAATAGATAATTTTTTAACTGAGGGAGATAACATTCCCTCTAAGACACATTCAAACTGGCTGAAAATCAGCTTTCCTCTGAATCAGAGAGCAAAGACAACGAGCGCAGGTTTAAAGTCAAAGACTTTTTTCTCCCTTTTAGAATTCATTTTGTCTTCTTGCTTTTCGGCCGTTTGGTCTTTGTTCCGGATTTGCTGGCCTCATCCTGCGAAACAAGAGGAGAGGATTAGAAGAATGAGCAGACTAATGATCATTTCATCTTAGTACTCCATTTAATAGTGCCAAAGCTTTCCCCATGCAAAATATTTGAGTGCTCCTTTATAGCTTCTGACAGACTCTTTTTTCCTAAACTCCCGCTGTGTGTGCAAATGTGCAAAATTACAATGTACTGATTGACATGCACCACATTGTTCTAATGCATTCCAATAATTGCATCAAACAAAACATTCTTAAGTACTCTTATGAAACATCCTCCGCTAATTATTATGATCACAAAGCAGCTACCAACTGCTGTCATCTCAGTTACATACAGCCAGGTGACTAATCTTTTCCCAAAAATGTGAAAATATTCAAGATTCAAGCACACTTTTATGGCTAATATGGTGTCTCGTAATTGCCTCCAACACTCTCCTTTTTGTTTGCACCACCAAAAAAATCTGTTTTAGAGTACCTTCAGAGTTATGGCCAACAGGAAATAGACTTTTAATAAACAACTCACATCCTGAAAAGTAACTGGCAGCAAGCTTTTGCTCTTCAGGTGTAAAATTGGTGGTTCAGCTCATTATGTATAACGTCATTTTCCCACTACGTCCAACCCAGGTGCACAGAGATTTTATCCAATTTTGAATTTCCACCTTGGCAAAGTTGTTCTCATTCACTCTCTTCCAGACTGATGGAGCATGTCCTGTTTTATGTCATACTTCTACAAATTTGTAGCTCTCTCAGAGCACACGTGAACTTCCTGCTGGGGTCAGAAGAGTTGCACAGTAGAGAGCAAAACAGCTTTCAAAACTTTCATACTGTCATTTTGTTGTTGGCAGGCAAGGACCTCCAGATGTTTTATGCAGTGCATGTTGCCAGCATGGAAGATGCATCCGTTCTGTGCTTTAAAGAAATAAAACTTAACAAGCAGCCCCAGAGAATAAAATGATCTATTTCAAGAGTTTTACAGTCCGAGTCCTCTTTTGTTGCCTCTTTTGTGTATATATATATGTATATATATGTATATATATATATACATATATATATACAACCCAGATTCCAGAAAAAGTTGGAACAATGTATGAAATCTAAATACAAACAGAACGCAATAATTTTCAAATCTCACAAAGTCATATTTTATTAACTTCTCCAAGTGATACTAGAGATGGGTTAAACGCAGAGCCTAATTTCCCAATCAGAATTAATAAAGAAAAAATCTTATCATTACTACTATTATTATTACTATTGTTATAATTATTATTATTATTACAAAATTTGATGCGTTTATCATCCCCAGAGGATGAGCCTGACTGTTGTGATCTGTGCAACCAATAGGGCCAATTTGTAAAACCTCCCCACATCTTCTGACTAGATTACCATAACATTCCCTTCTGAATGAGCTGGAATTACTTAAATGGTCTTTTTGACTTTTCCACCATTTCCACCATCAGATCAAATTGGTTATAAGCTGATTACCCAAAACCTGCAAACAGCCTCATGCATCCCAATCAGCCTCTACCTGGATGTTAGCACGTATCATCGTCACGCCATCGCTGCGCCGCAGGCATGGCCACAGGGTTGTCGTTTTGGCAAAACACACATAAACCTTTGAGCAATGCGTTTTGGCTGTGGGGGCTGTGATGGACATTAAAAAAAACAACCTCTGTGTCGTTGTCCTTCAGATTCAGGACAGATCAATTATTTGTTTGGTTTTTTTAAATAAAAAAACACAGGCACAAGCTGATTGTTTTAAATGATGAAGAAGAAAAATGAAGGCAGACAATTAGCAGAGCAACCCGCCGTGTCACAGTAGCTGCTGTGAAACAATGCTGTTGGATTACCAGAGGACCTTGGTTTAGTTATTATCATCCTTATTTTATGCAAGCAGTCCAGATTAATAGATCTACTTCGGCAAGCAAAATAGTGTTAGTAATGTTTCTAATCATCATGTGAACTCACTTGGCCTTTTAAAGGAAAATGAAACTTTCTCTTTTTACCACTTTTATCAAGATATGTAGCTGGATAATTGCACTGCTCTTTCAACCTCCCTTGAGCTGCGGACAGGCTTCTGATGGCCTGAGCGTACCCCGCTATAATGAACAGTTTTTTAACACAAATGGTTTAAATCTCTTATGTTAATGTTAAGAGAAATCCATGATCTGGAAACATGTTATTCTGTAGCAGTGTTGAGCTCCCCCCTGTTGACTATGCAAGTGTGAAGAAACTGTCCCAGTTTGACAACCAAAGGAAAATGAGCCTCTGTTTTCAAGAAGGGACTCAAATTAATTGCTTATTTTTACAGCGAGTTAAAGAAGTTTACAGCACTTTCATATTATGACAGCTGTCGCTGTTGGCCAACAACGGAGCTTATCTTATCTATGTAGGAACCTTTACAGAATACAGAGATGCCTTTAAAGTCAAAATGGACCAAAATCTAGCTGGAGCAGCAACTACACACCTCAACTTATCTAATATCTCTTACGTAATACCCACTGAATATTTACAAGAGGAAAAATAGCCACATTAAACACACTGTATCACTGTAATTTTATGCAGTACTGTCTGACACTAGAACTCTCTGTCTTACATGCTAGGAAGGCAAGAAATAATATTCAATTAATCTGCTAATTGTTTTGAGCTAACTGGAGGTACAATAAGGTGCAATAAGGTCAGCCAATTTAGTCAAATCTGACAGATGACGTGTCAGTGGGAGGCTGCAGAGCAATGAAAGAAGCCTCACCGTGGAGGCAGCGTATCCCTCCTCCAACAGGATGTTTCGGGCACAGTTGTTGATGTGCTTGAAGCGGTCAGGGCCCAACAAAATGCCTCCGTACCACCGAGACACGACCACCAAGACATTACGCACGTCCAGGATCTGTGGTGAGAAAAAGACACGGGGAATGAGTGTGAATTTGACAGTACTGAATGAGAGAGAAACATGATAAACCAATGAATCACCTTTTCTTTCTCTAAGAGCTGAGTATTTCACACCAGATGTGTTATAGTGTGTGAATCATCACAAAATGTTTCTGTCTCAGCTGCCAATCTAAATCTGACGATCAAAACTTGAAGGTGATGAACTGTTTTACTGTCTTCAAATGTGAAAATGTACATCAATCACAGCTTTGTGTGTGTGTAATGTGTGGCTTTAGGAAATGTTCTTAAAGAAACAAACCTTTCTTTAATCAGCTTTCAAGGATCCAGCTTCACCCTCTTGTACAAATAGAGTGATTTATTGCTCATAAAATTAAACGAAAAATGTCCATTTATGATTACAATCTATAGTTTACCCTTGATTTGCAGACATAAAGCAGCTGACCGACCCACTGGTTTAACACGTCTTTCAGCTCATCCTCTAGGCACACTGATTAATCTCCTACTTGTATCACTCCAAGTGCACTGAGCCATTTATATGAAGTGTTCTCTAGTTAATCTAGTTTTTTTTTTGAGCATTTCCACCCATTTCCTCTTTTAGATTTGCGCCTTCTGCCAGTAAATGTGGAAATAGGGAATAAAAGAAGGATCTGATTCAGGCTGGCATGTTTTTTGGCCAGATGTTCCATGCCTTCCCTAAAGTAGCAGATTGCGCTTTCTGCTCGCTTTGTTGTGTAGAACCAACACTTCCTCTTTGTTCTGGGGCAAATTAAGTATGGCATTTATTTCCCATTTAGAGGCTAACTGACCAATCTTGAGTGGAGTATTCCCCAAATGGCAGAGGCCTCTTTTCCATTAGGATGATACTCCCGGCCAAACTGTAAAAACAGTTCAGGATCAAATATTGATGAGCAACATGAAAAAAAAAAATTAAGTGTTAAATAAATTTGCTTCCAAGCATTTGTAGGGTGTAAGCCTGATCCATTATATTTAAAACATTTCCAATTTGTCTTCAGCTTTAACTGCAGACGACCTTGTCCATCTTTTTATCCGGTCCATGGGCAAAGCTGATTTTAAGATCCTGTTGATATCCAGCATTTGCAGAGATCCAAATGCTTATGCTGCTCGTGTGCAGCTTTTTCTGCAAAAACATAAACTAGGGACTAGCGACAAGATATTTTGCAGGGACTTTTCTTGAAAAGGTTGAGAACCGCTGCATTAGTGATGAATATTTGCCTGTTATTTAGTTCTGTTTTCTCATAATTTTGACTCTTTAGCCACAATGTTCAGCGGTAAATCACTGACTACCTGGCAGCCATTCAGTGCCAGGCAGAAAGACGGGTTCAGCGTTTTAGAGCTTTTGTATGATCACATCTCAGAGAAGCTGTGAACATGAATGTTTAATATTTCCATATTCTTTCTTGGCTGACACAGGAAACATTAAAACAACAATGTTAATGCTTCAGATATATTCTATATAATTATTCAAAAGAAGAAGAATATCAGAGCAGAGAGCAGCTGAAGTGGGCTGACTGTTTTGGATGAGAGTAGCAGTATTAGACAAAGACAGCTTGATTCATCTGAATTCAGCACAGCAGATCACAGATTCTGACATGTCCGCAGCCAGATTCCAAATGCATTATTTCACACTGATTTATCTCTCTAACGGGGTCCCACTGGCAGAAGCGGCTGCCGTCACCGTCTGAATGAGTATGAACTTTAACACTCGTCATGGCTCTCATCTGGAAAAGCTCTGACACGACGCAGCACCTGCTGGCAATGCGTATGACAGAGCCACTCCAAGTCACTGCTGGGCTTCTATGACAGCAAACTTTCTGTTTTGTCACAAACCACTCACTGGCTTTCATTCAATATTACAGGGAAACAAAAAGTGTGAGGACAATTGCATGTTTTGGTGTGGTGTGGGTGTGTGTGTGTGTGTGTGTGTGTGTGTGTGTGTGTGTGTGTGTGTGTGTGTGTGTGTGTGTGTGTGTGTGTGTGAATCATGGTGCCATCTGACAGCATTGCCCAGTGATTACTGCCTTTGATATCTGAAATTAAAGGATTAATAACTAAGTGAAAAGGGATAAAAGTTCTCGTTAGATGAAAGTTACATAAATACAAACGAAGTGTACCCGTTCAGCCATTTTCCCTGATAAAACCACAAGCTCGATTTATGTGTAATATGAATTTTAATCTGAATTCATATTTGGCCCTAAATGCCAACCCTTACGAGCTTGGAGAAAAACACCTAATCTCATATTGTCTATACTCAAAGTGTAGAAGATATGATGGTAAAAATCACACTGTGTATGTCTGGGAATCCTTCAGCCAATCCTGGCAAGGCTGTAAATGGCTGGCCTTTATTTCAATAAATCTAATCTTATATGGCATTTTTAACATTACTTAGGTTTTACAAAGCTCTTCACAATGTGTTTCTTATTTACTGGTCATTTTATTAGGTACACCTTGCTAGTACTGGGTTGGAAACCTTTTCCCCATCAGAACTGCCTCAATTCTTGGGTGACATAGATTCGACATGGTGTTGGAAACATTCCTCAGATTTTGCACCATATTGACATGATAGCATCGCAGTCCCAATCCCAAAGGTGCTCTACTGGATTGAGATTTGGTTACTCGGGGGGCCATTGGAGTACAGTGAACTAACTGTCGTGTTGGAGATGATCTGAGCTTTGTGACATGGTGCATTATCCTGCTGGAAGTAGCCATCAGAAGATGCTCCACTGTGCTCATAAAGGGTCAGCAACAATACTCAGGTAGGCTGTGGTGGTGAAATGATGCTCAGTTGGTACTAAGGGGCCCAAAGTGTGCCAAGAAATCCCATCTGCCCCATGGTTGGATGTGTTGTGTGTTAAGAGAAGGTGTTCTGCATACATGGTTGGAACCTGTGGTTATTTGAGTCACTGTTGTCCTTCTACCATCTATCAATCTGCCCATTCTCCTCTGACCTCTAACATCAACCAGACATTTTGATCCAGACAACTGCTGCTCACTGGATATTTTCTCTTCTTCAGACCATTCTCTGTAAACCCTAGAGATGGTTATGTGTGAAAATCCCAGTAAATACTCAGACCAACAACCATGCCACGTTCAATGTCACTTAAATCTCCTTTCTTCCTCATTCTGATGCTCAGATTGAACTTCAGCAAGTCGTCTTGACAATGTTCAAAGTGGATGTGAGTATTAATTTACATTATAGATGCAGCACTGTGCTTTAAATATCAAATATCAATGAACACAGAGGAGAAATGTAAGTTTCAGTGTCTTGTCTGAAACGTCCTTATCAATTTAGAATTTCCGTTCAGGGATTAATACTTTCTTTTTTCATTCAATTCATTTCATTTGCAAAATAACACTTTAGGACATGGAGTGGCTGGGGATTGAACCATTAATTTTCTGATAAGAGAACAACAAATCTACCACCTGAGCCATGGGCTCCTTAGGATGAATCTTATTCTTTCACATGTGTGGAAAAATCTCCATGAGGAGGAAAGCAAATGATGCTTCTAATAAGCGGAATAGAAATCTGCAACACCCTCATTTTGCTGTAGCTAATGCAGGGTAGAGTTAAAGCCGACCTGAAACCTACCCCTGACAGACTGTACCAGCAATGCCGTTGAAGCAATGGTTGTACGAAACTCACTGTTTTACATTATTTTGGTGACAACTGAACACGTAGGTGGTGCTTTTCTGTAGGAGTTTGAGAAGGCATTCTGACGAGGTGTGACCTAGTAGCATATACACATCACTTTCATCAGTGGTGAATTCATTTAATATATGATCAGCTGTTCAGACTGATGCAGCCATTATCTAATGTCTGAAAAGGGCTCCAGCCTGTAAGAGCTGAGCATCAGTTAGTAGCTACTGTAAAAAAAGAAAAGAAAAGAAAAAATGTGAATTGAAATAATAAGATTGATTATTTCATTTATACATGATGCATTTTCAACCCATTTTCAAGCCCTCTGGCTGAAATGCTTTAATGCTTCCTGTTTCTATGGCTAAATGAAAAGAAGTTGGGTTTTATGCCAAAACTATTTAATCAATTTACAGATTTTTGGAGAAACGCATGCTCCCAGCCAGATAATCTCTTTTTCAGAGAAAACATTTTAATCAAGATGATACCAAAGCACATGTCACAGTGTTGACTGAGAAACAGGTCCAATCTGCTTTATTTCATTTATACAAACTCAGAAAAGTGATTGTTGCCCCTTTTTCTTCCCACCTGGGAACTCCTATATGATTTCATACTCGTATTTCAATGCTAACAATAGTTGGGATATCTTACTAACACCCAAAGCGTTTATTTTGTCTCTGGAGAACTTTTTCCTGATAACAATCTCAGTTAAAAGTCAAAGCAGATGCCAAATTATGCAGCCTGTGAAAATGAACAGGGCAGCTTAGAAAAGACACCAATTAAGGATGCAAAAGCAAAACGAAAGCAGAAGGCGGCAGAGTTAACAATGGGAATGTGATATGGAGCAAAAGCTTTGTTTCTTTTGCACTGAATAATTTTGTCAGATCTATTGGGATTTTCATCCAAACACACGGTTTAGTATGCAGATGAAACAGATATTTACTCAAAGAAATGATAACCTGGAGTAAATGGAGCAATCTCCCCCCTGCGGCTGTTTCACCGTCATCCTCGCAGTCCTGCAGGAAGCTGTGCTTATCCTCGCGGTAAATCCTACAACACACAGCGGCTTGGCATTAGGTGGGAGAGCATTTTCGATATTTTGGTTAAAAGAGTGAAGTTGCGATACCGGCAGAGTCTTCAGGGGCAAAGTTTGTTAAGCGGCCTAAATGTCAACATCTCCTCTCTGTCAGTAATGACCACGGAGGCAGTGCCTCAGCAGCTTGACATTGACCTCATTAGAAACATGCTAGAAAAACTGCACACGAGCACGCCTGAGCAAACACAAACACACACACACACACACAAAGATTGCACTCACATACACACACAACTATTCACATAATGCCAAGAAGTCTTAAAAAGTCTTCATTTTCTCATGTGCTTTTTTGACCTTTAAATGCAGCAATGTTCCTTTTTAGAGAGGTTGGATGGGCCCAGAGTTTCAACTCATCTCATTTTCCTCCCCACTAATGAGATACACTGTAACACAAACTCATAAATATAGGCCTGATTTGAATAATAAAGTGACCACAGATGCTAGACTGTACACTGCAGTGTATACTTGCAACAGGAGTTAATTTGGGATGTGTCATGTGAGGGGGCTCTGTGGTTTTAGAGTTGCCATGGAGGCGGCAGGGGGAGAGGCAAAATATTTCTGCATAATAAAACCAACACATAAACTGAGAGCAGTTTGCAGATATTAAAAAGCAGATCCATGATCTGCACTGGGAACCCTCTGCTCTGAGTATGTAAAGCCAACATAACCTTTTGTAAGTGCATTTTAACCACGTACAAGGAAGGTCATTTACATTCTTCAGCATGAAAACAAGCAAAAAAATATAAGTTTCAGTTGGAAAATAGTCAATTTATTTAATGATACTAATTGATACTAAGTGATGGTATCATTTGAGTGGTGATACTTTGTACTGACTCTAAGGCTAGGATTTTATAAAATAGCAAATAAGCTAAATCAAGTTGTGTTTAGCTGAATTTAAAGTTAATTATTATAAAACTAAAATATACTGGGGATGTGCCAGTTTTTGACTAGCAGCATTCCCCTATCTGCTGCCATCCATTTTTTTTATTATCTTTGCACAGTCAATCAACATCATATGAAATGTCAAATATTTTAATTTCACAACATTGTATTCACAATTCTAATCACTGGAAGAATTATAAAGACTAACTGGATTTATAAGGGACACTGAAGGCTATTTTAGCAAAGTTTATGCACTACATTATGTTCCAGAATATTCTGCATGTAGGTTTTCAGTTAATGAAACATGTGAGTTTTAGCTTTTGTTGTTTCTCCTCTCTGTTTAGATCAAATGAAAAGAGTGAAATAGTTCAATGCCTTGTGAAAGAAATAAAAATACTGAATATTTCACAGAAACTTAAGTGGGATCATTGTACTGTTAACAAAATTATTGCGTGATTCAGAGAGCAAACAAATGTGAGATGACAGCATTTCAAAGAAAGTTCCCAGCAGGCAAATGCATTCATTGTATTAAGAGGGCAGCTGTTGAAAAAGCCACAGATGAGCAGCAGGTATTTGAAGTTGCTGGTGTCTCTGGAATCCCAAGAACTTCTCCATGCAGGATACTCCAGAAGCTGCAGTTGTGCATTAAGCTGTATTTCTGCCACAAATGCTCACAAAGAAAAAGGCTTACAGTGGGCTCAGAAATACATAAAGAGTAATTTTTTTACAGTTTTATTTAGATGGATGGAGTTCTGGATGTCCAACCAAGGCTGACACGTCAGCAAGGTGGTGGTGGAGTCATGTCTAAGGCTGGAATAATGGGGAGTGAGACGGAAGGCCCCTTTAGGGTGCCTGAGGGTGACTTCATCATCTCCGCAAAATTCATCCAGTTTCTAATTGACAACTTCCTGCCATGGTAGAAAAGGAAGAACCGTGCATTCTGCAATAAGGAGCCCACACCATCCCATGGTGCAAAAATAACCACTGAATGACTGCTATGGGTATAAAGGGAGAAAAAACATCATCCTGTGACCTCAACACAATTGAGAACCTGTGGAGCATCCTTAAAAGGAAGATATAAGAAGGGTGGGGGTCCTCATTCCATGTTCAATGAATGAGAGTTATTAAGATGATATTACTTTAACGTAGGACTCCTATGTTAATATGCAAATATTTATTTACTTACAGAAAAATGATCTCATATAAAATGGAAAAAATATAACAGGTGAACAATTTCAGTTCTTTACAACCAATTTAATGTTTTTAAACTGTTATATTAAATAATGTGGAACTTCATGTTTTGAGTGATTGGCAAAAAAAATATATGTTTTTAGTATTGGAAGATGTATTGAATAGAATCCAGATTATTATCTAACCTAATATAATTTTCGATAATTATAAAATCATATTCACTGTCATTCACATTGATTATTCAGAAGAAAAGCACATGCAGAATAGCTTGGAACACAAAATAAACACATTTCATTCACGAGGAAATGATCAGAGTATGAAGGTGGAGAGAAACTTAAAATATTTTGCTGAAAACTATCAAGAGTGAGTCAGTGCACTCAACAGTTTACACAGACAAAAGTATTGAGTTTGAGCAACCATCAGTAACATCAAAGAGAGGGAGTAAAGGCTGCACCCCAGGCAGCAGCTGCTCCAATTTAACCTCTGCATATTACGTATTTATATATGTGCATGAGAAATGTTCCAACCTGTATGCGTAAATATTATGTGTGGCACTTGCAATCTTCTTGTTTTCATAAAGCCTCTCCAGGACCATTTTAACCTGTAACACAAAGATAGATGGCAATCATAAGGCAACTACTGACACGAGTTGGTTTGTCCTGCTCTTTACTTCACACAGAGTTAACTATAAAACATAATATTACTGAAACTTTTAATAGATCTATATAAAAAGGGAAAACACATAAGTAAAGGAGGTGATGGAGGAAACAGCTCTAGGGAAGAAGCTGTTTCTCAAGTTTGTAGTCTGGGTTTTTTAAAGTGAGGTTTCTCCTCCCAGAGCAAACTGAGAGTAACCTGGATGGTTTTCATCTCTGCTCATAGTACTCACTCTCCACTGCAAGAACAGCCTCAACAACCTTTCAGCTGCCTTTATTACTCAAGACAAGTCTCTCTTGTTTTTCACAGTGGTACGCCCACACTACACTGTGCAGCCCTGGCAAATGATGCTCTCTATTGTGCTCTTGTAATAGTTGGTGAGTTTCAAGGAGTGGGGGGGAGACACTAGCCCTCTTCAGCTTCTGCAGGAAAAAAATCATCTTTGCTGAGCTCACTTCACCAGGCTGGAGGAGTTCAATGTCTACGTCAAATCCCCAGTTATGTAGAGCCTTAAGACTTGATGGAGCTCACTCTTTCCACCACTTCCCCCACTGGTGGTGAGCGGAGAGGGTTGTGGTTGTGTTGTTGTTAAGACTCCACTGTGTCAAATGTTGGAGCATCTCATATAAATAAAACTCAGATAACAGAGAAACTAAAAGCATTTCTTATCTTGTATTATTTTACTTTGAGTTTAATTTTATTTCAGTTAAAAAAAATGAAATAAAATCAAAAATGAAAAAGCCATGTGCTGAAAAAAGTTATACAAGTTTTTCCTTAAAGCAAATGAAGTCATGTGGGTTTAATGGAAAACCATGTTGAGTATTAGATAAACAAAACAAATAATTTCACAAATTGTAGAAATAATAATAATAGTAAAAAAAAAAAACATTGGTAATTAAAAAATTTTCTGCTGTCGTTCTCTTTAGGGCTATTCATTGTATATACAGATCATTTTCATGTTGCATTTTGCTTTACAGCTTTCAGTGGTTCTCTTACTTTCAGCCAATCAGAAGTCATGAGCCATTAGCATGCACCACAATTTATTGCAATTTTAACTTCAATTTACAATAAATATAAAGCTTATTAACCACTGTGGTGAAAAATGAAACCACCATAAATCATTTAAAAACTTTTTCCGCCTTTAAATGTGACCTAAAACCTGCACAATTCAATTTAAAAAAAAGGAAGATCTCTTTGGTGAAAAATATGAACAAAAAAACAAAAACACAAAAAGCTTGTTGCTTAAGTATGGACACCCTTCAACTAATACTTTGTTAAAGCACCTTTTGATTTAATAACTATATTCCACATTACACACCTGGTATCAATGAAGACTTTGATTAAACTCAAAGTTCAGCTTATAATAGGATTTTCTTGACATTTACTTCGTCACCTGCCTACAGAAAAAAGCTGGGGTTCGCAGATAGCTTACAAAGCATCAACAAATGATGAAGATAACAGCCAAGTAGTAGGTACAAACTAAATTTCCACAGCATTGGATTAACTCTGAAACACTAAGGGAAACATGAAAGGTGGGAAATGTTTTGACATTATTTATTGTGGTTTAATTTTCTAACATTGCAAAAACCTGGAATTTTAACTAGTGTATCCAACGTGTTGGCGAATGCTGGAAATAAAACAGTAAACAAACATAATACTATTAATACCTTCTGCTTTTATGCATATTTAACTTGCTGGTTATGCTACTTCACTAAATAATTAACTCAAATTATGTTTTATCCAACAGCTGGCCGGTAATTAGTTGACATTTAAACAGGTGAAAAAACAGGAGGTGACTGATGACAACACTGTCATGAATGTGACAAAAATGTGTTTTTAAAAAAGTGCCAAAAATATGAGATAAAACAATAGAGATTGTAACGCAGTCCTTAAAGATATATTTTTTACCCATATATTTAGGTTTACTTGGCCCAGTGTGTTTGGGCCACTCTGCGCGATGTGCATTGTTATATTGTTTGTTGTTGTTTCTGCTTCCACCTGTAGCTGGCTACAGTATCAACAGTATTCAGCTAATTAAGCCAATGATGGATTTTTTTCACCTGAATAAGGCAATGATATCCCCTCAGTGACATTACATTACATCTTTTGGTTCAAATAGGTAAAGGCCATTTAGGTCTTCATCTATACAACTCATACAACTTAGGGACGGCTGCGCCTGTAAATATTTATATCCACTTTGCAGCAGGTGGAAGCTTTTAAGATGTGCCATGGACTGAGATTGGCATACAGGAAGGAGCCAAATAATATCTCACTTAATCAGGATGCATAAATTAGCAGATTTATATCCTCACCTACGTGACGCGACTGAATCTCTTATGAGATGTTGTCTCCATGGATTGGAATATATCTGAATAGCTGATATAGTTGGAATTTTATTAGTATTATTATATTTTTTTTATTATTTGGGAACATCCAGAAATAAAACATTAATGCATGTTACCTGTCTTGGAGTGACCACAGGTGCTAAATGAGGCTGGAAGGTGCTGCGACGGTCTGTGATGGTATTTCCATGTTTTATAGGCGGTATCTCTTCGTCTACAAGATGACAATGTCATGCATAATGAGACATGAATGATTTATAAAAGATGAAGCAGGTGCAGAATAAAATGAGCAGTACCATTTGCTTGATCCATGAAGAGGTGTGTATTTTCTGTGTTCAGTCTGAGACTCCTGAAATCAGGGGCATCCTCATCATCATCCACTTCCTCCTCAGCCGTCACATTCACATTTACTGGTTGATCCACTAAAGCAGATCAGAAGAAAGATTTTTTTTTCTTTTAGATGAATGTTTGTTGTCTTTAAAATCCAAAAACACTAGTGCTGGCAAATGTCTTTGCAGAGTGGTTTAACATCTAGTAGGCTTATAATAAAAAGAATAAACAGCCAAATATCACTGAAAGTGAAATTACAGGAGTTATGGGAACAAAACCAGTCCATATAAAACCATTCTTCTTAACAACAGATAATCTATGGCATGTTTATCTATGTGCATGTTTAAAAATGTCTAACTTCTAATGCTGAAATGTTATGTGTAAAGGTAAAATAAATTATAAAAATAATTTGGTCCTTAAAAGATCTTAAAATGAACTAAATACATCCTTAGCAGAAAAACAGCAAATGACAGCAATGTAACAAACTGAAAAATATTTATTTTGTATAAAAACTAAGATAAAATTAAAATTAATTTATAATTCTTTTTTTCTTTTTTCTTTACTTTATTAATCCCGACTAGGTATTTCAGCTCTGCATTTAAACCATCTACTAGAGAGCAGGTGCCATGTTCCGGCGCTCGGGGAGCAGCTTGGAGGGGGGTCAAGGACCTTGCTCAAGGGCCCGCAGTGGTTCACCTCAGAAGTCACTCTCACCACTCCACTAGAAGTGGTGAGACAAAAACTAAGTAAACCCTAGGATTACAAAAAAAAGGCTTGGCTTACTGAAGTGTTAATTTCTAGCACAGAGGGAAGATAGAAAAACAACATCATAAAAACAGATCCTTCAAGGGAATTTTTAAAATGGAAGAAAAAAAAACACATCTCAGCACATGACAAGAAGAAAGGCCAGAGAAAAGCTTTGTATCAGGTTTTGTATATTCAATAATATAAACTAAGTGTTTTTTTTCTATTTATAACTTGGCATGGAATAAAATACACACATACACCCACTGACCACTTTATAATGTAAACCTTCGTGGTACCGGGTTGGACCCCCTTTCCCCTCCAGAACTGCCGTAATTCTTGGTGTGATAGATCCAACAATGTGTTGGAAACATTCCTCAGAGGTTTTCCTCCATATTGACATGATAGCATCACACAGTTGTTGCACATCCATGATGAGAATCTCCTGTTCCACCACATCCCAAAGGTACTCTACTATACATAGCAACTTTATTTATAAGCACTTTAAAACAACCACAGCTGAAACAAAGTATTTCACATAACTGAATAATAAAAACTATTTATTTTAAAAAAAACTATTAAAAAAACATAGACATATGTAAAAGAAGACATGGGAAAAACTAAAAACCTCACAATAAGACCAGTTGAAACAAATCAGACCAAATAAAGAAATGAAATAAAGAAAATAAAGTCTTGCTGAGGTTGAAAGCCAAAGAAAAACAAAAGGGTTTTAATACGAGTTTTAAAAGTTGGTATGGTGTGATCAAAAAGGGATGGACATAAGTAGGCTGTGGTGTTCAAACCATGCCATGTTGGTACTAAGGGGTCCAAAGTGTCCCAAGTTACATATCCCCATACCATTATACCATCACCACCAGCAGCCTGAACCACTGATACAAGGCAGGATGGATCCATGATGTTTCCACCAAATTCTGAGCCTAGAATCTGAAATGGAGACTCATCAGACCAGATAACATCTCCGTTTCCTGTTCTTGGCGGACAAGAGTGGCACCCGGTGTGGTCTTCTGCTGCTGTAGCCCATCTGCTTCAAGGTTGGACGTGTTGCGTGTTCAGAGATGATATTCCGCATATCTTGGTTGGAACCAGTGCTTATTGGACTTCCTGTTGCCTTTCTATCATCTCCAACCAGTCTGACCATTCTC
>JBBBVU010000015.1:24157735-24190620 GCA_037177055.1 Atherinosoma microstoma | reverse complement strand
TATATATAAATATATACAAATAAAGTATTTTTCATTTCATATATATATATATATAATATTTTATTTTACAATGATCTGGCAATGCCCTGAAATTATCTTGGGACACCTCAGTTTGGGTGAAGGCTGCTTTAAACCATTTGTTTGACTATAGTTGGTTTGCTTTACAGGGATCCATGGAGGAGCTGGAGCCAGAGGAGCAGTTCCTGCGATACGCCCGGAACGGAGATCTTTCTGGGGTTCAGAAGCTCCTCATGTCCAAGATTAAGGAGGAGGTTCAGCTCAACATTAACTGCAAAGGTATATGATTAACACATGATTGTTGTATCAGTAGCGATGCCTTGGTATAACACAGTCTGGTATGCACTGTTTTCTCAGGTAAAAGTAAGTCTAACCTGGGATGGTCGCCTCTTCACTTGGCCTGTTATTTTGGCCACAAAAACGTAGTGGAGGAACTGCTAAAGGTAATGCTTATTTTCTTAAAAAAGGTTGAGTTTTTAAAGATATATCAAAGGTAACGTGTGTTGTCACACCCTGTAGGCAGGGGCAGATGTGAACTTGCCCAATAATATTGGAGATACGCCGCTGCACAAAGCTGCCTTCACAGGAAGAAAGGTATCTTTTTGTTGTGTCAAAAATGTCCGTTCTGACTTTCTATTCCTTTTTACTCTTTGCATCTGTTTGTTGATTGTCAGATTTTATGCATGCAAATTCATCCATATGTTCAATCAGTCAAACAATCACTCGTATTGAGCAGGAGGTTGTCATGCTGCTGCTGCACTATGATGCATGTGCTACTGTCATCAATGGGACAGCTCAGATTCCCAAAGATGTCACTCGGAATGCAGAGATCAGGCGCATGTTGGAAGGTGAGAGAGACGTATTGTCAACAAGTGTTACCATGGAAATATGATTTCTGTCCATTTTAATGTTGAGTATTCATGCAAGCTTGTAACGTTGTCTATATGTTTTTCTCCTGTGAATCCCACTGTGTGGCGGATGCCAGCGGCTGAAAGAACAGAGGAGAGAAAACTGGAGGAGAAACTTCTTGAAGCTGCACGAGAAGGAGACCTTTTAACACTAACTACGCTGGTTAGTGTCGGATGTTGATAATATTGTCATACTTGCAAAGATATAAAGAAAAAGTCAGAGTTTTACATTTTTGTAAGGAAATTTGCTCAATATTTGTGTTTTCTTCAAATTTCCTATCCTCTGGACACTTTTGTGGCAAGATTGTACACATACAAACAACTACTATAAATTCATCATACATCAATGTTTTTACTCCTTTTTTCATAAATCATTTAAAGGTACAGTGTGTAAGAATGACTGATATCTAGTGGTAAAGATGGGCAGGAAAATAACGCAAATGCGTACATAAAAGTGCAGTTGTGAATGAGCGGTGGCTGCTGGTGACAAAAATGATTCCAAACATAAGCATGTTTTTGTCTGAGTGGATCCAGAAGCGTCATGTGCAGCGATGACTGCGCTACAGGTTCACTACTTCAAAATTGTGTACCACTGTGTATTAAAACTGTGTACGTGTTCTATGCACCTTTTTAAGGCGTTACTTATCCCAAACGGTGCTCTAGCACCTATCAAACAAACCGGTACTGCAGCTTTAAAGCTCAGATAGTTGTTTGTCCATTCGGAGGCACCGTAGTGAAAATGGTGGCACAAATGTCATTGACCTTTAAACTGCTCAAAACTACCGAATGCTCAACTATTTTGAGGATTTTAATCCTTTAAATCCCAGTATAATTATTTTAATTATTCTCTCATCTATTACCAAAAAGAAAAAGTAGTGACTATACACAACTGCAAGTTGATTATTTTCCCTATGATTAATAGTAGGGGCATGAGACTGGTGGTGAGCCCAGTCTTGGGCCAAACAAACAAATATATATTTTTGTAGTGTCAGATACTCCCCCTGGACACCTTTGTAGCAAAAATATTCACACAAAATGTGAAATAAAATCATCTTTCTTTTTTTTTTTCTTTGGTTGATTCCCTTCATCAACTTCAGCCCTGATCATAATTATCAAATCTACAACAATTTTCAGGATTTAAATTTTTTTAAATGCCATAATTGCATTAAAGGGTTTGGAGGACTCATCACAATAATCAATATAACAATATAGCTCATCAATGTAAAAATATGAGAGTTTCATGTGTCAGCCCTCAATGGGAAAACGGTTGAATATCAGGGAATACAGTAAAAATAGCATGACTTTTCATTAAAATGAAATTACAAGGTGGATGGTTCTAAACTGTTATGGGAGTGGGATTTCAAAAAAGAAGAAGAAAAGGGGGTTTTAATGGAACTTAATGAGACATTTTTGGACACGAAGATGTCCACAGGGAATATCTGACCTTACATAGAAATGCTAATGTAATCAAGTCAGATTTATTTCTATTCTTTGACATGTTCAAAACTCTTCAATGCCCCATCCCCCTACTATGTATACAAAATATTTAGTCTTTGGTGCTCTCTGTAATAAATAGTGAATAATTCATATAATAAAACTGGCATTTCAAGTGTAAAAATCCTAAAAAATGATTGAATGTTAGGTTTTTTAGAGCTAGTCCTAAATAGTTATATATCAAGTTATTTATAGAAAAAATTGGAAAAAATATATATGTATGATAATTAAATAGCAGTTTTTTTGCTCATATACAAATATACATCCACAAAAAACAAAAGATCACACCACGAGCTGTAACACAGCCAAAGTTATCCTCAAATTAGAAATAAAAAAAATTAAGAAAACTGTCCAAAAATGGCCAAGGAAAACACAAGGTGTTAGTAACATGCTTGAATACAGCCTAATTTCCACAAAAGATAGAAGGCTGTTGCTGATGTTAATAAAATCAGAATGCACTGATGCGTGAATAATTTATACCCTTTAACTGCATGAAATTAGTCTAAAAATTAAACTGACATTTAGGCCTTTATTTATTAAAGATTTGCACGTTATGAAAAGTTGATAACGCGCAAAACCATGCTACAGCCGACTCACCACCCAGGATTGCGCCTGATAAACGGGCAAAATAACTGCGCAATCCATTTTGCGCGTTTGACATGAATGAATTTGCAATCTGGGCATTTCTGCCAGAACGCACAAAATACCGGGAGGACTAGATACAAATTAATCAGCTTTGCACGTGCAATGGGATTTACCAAACGTGGAACTGATTGCGGTGGCTGTTTCTGTGCCTATTTTTTGCGCTTCTGAAAGGCAGGTGTTAACCGGCTGCAGCTTCACCCATAAATGGCTGCAGCTTGGATGAGAGGAAACAGCCCGATGCTGCAGGATTGCAGGCGCATCAGTCTGATTCACAATATTTTCTCGGTGGGTGGTGATGACTGAACCTTTGGAAGAAATTTTTTACATAAAAACAGATCGTTTGTTTTAATGTTAAAATCACAACTGTTGTTTTGACAAACGTTGTCAAAAGGAAGCGCGTTCATATTAGATTAGTCAGTAACAACTAATGTGTTTTCACTGCAAGGACATGTTTCAATTTGTGCACATACCTTGTTGTACAACCGGCTCTAGCGTGTCATATCCCGGAATTCCAGTTATCTGTTCCTCGCGGAAAGTGCGCTGCACCTGTTGCTCAATATTGGTCAGAGGAATCTCTTCTGTCGATCCCCCCCCCCCACCTCTTTTTTGCTGAGGTTTATTATGAGCATTTTTTTTTCTTTTGATCTTCGTTTAATATCTTGCTATCTCTTCTTCACCTCATCTGGTTGTTTCTCCAACTGCATTTACCTTTTGGCAAATACCGTCCCATATTGCAGTCCTTCTGGTGACATTAAGATGTGTTTGCTGGAGCTCTGCTATATTTCTGTTTGCCTCTTCCACTAATATTTCGATCTCCATTGGTTCGGATTTTCTTCTGCATTTGCAAATTTCTTGCTCTCCTTCTACACCCTCCATAGGGAATCAAACGCTCATGCTGAATCCTCATTTAAATAAGGCTGTTTGCGCCCATTATCACATCCGCAATCAATCTTAGTTGATCACCTGTAAATCATGGAAACACAACAGGCGCAATTTATTTGCATCGCACACAATTTTGCGCTGTCTATTGGGGATCTTAGTAAATCGGGGCCTTAGTGTTTTTTGGGGTTTGTTTGTTTTGGTTCTTTTTTTTAAAAATGTATTTTGACTTTGATGTCAACAGCTCTCATACTAAGCTGGGACAGAACATTTGAGAACTGAGCAGTTCATCAGCTGCTCTAGTATTGAAACCTACAATTTCTTGCTTGAAACAACATGTCAGCTTCCCGGCTATTTAGGGTCTGCTTTATTTATTTATTTTTTTTAAGTTTAAATCACGTGCTGAATGTTTTTAGTTGATGACAGCTCTGCTGCAAAGAGAACACATTACTCTCCAAAATACGTGGAGAACATGGAGCTCTTACCGAGAAGAATTTGCATGTTAGAGCTTTAACTCATATTTTTGGATGCAGCAACAAACTGTGTTCATGAATGTTCCTGTGATTTCCACAAATGAGTTATGACTATGTTTTTAATGTAGTGGCTCCTAAGGGCCCAAACATCAAAGCTACTCTCTTTTACACATTTTATGTACTGAAAATTGGTTAATCTCCTGCTCATATTAGCTCTATTTAACACCCACACGCTGCAACAAGGACACTTGTGCTATAATCAGCTTGAACATCCAATGTGTCCTTGCGGCTCTGTTGGCCCAGTATGCTTTATTATCTTCCACCAGAAATCCTGAAATCAAGTATGGTTGTTAGATTAAAAGTTTTAGATTGTATAATATTAGCCTACATCATCTTTAAGAGACTGGTGAACACTTGTTTCCACCTCTGAAATACTCTTTATATCTGAGGTGTAGTCAGTTCCAACAGAAATGTGTTTATTCATTCAACTGCACGCTGATGTCAAGTCTTTTTTAAACAATTTACTGACATAAAATCTTTGTTTTTGAGGATGTTTCACCTCTTATTTGAAAGGTTTCTTCAGTTCTTGCTTGCTGGTGTGGAGTTTCTGCTTAAATGTCACTGAAAGACCGTTCACATTTGGAGGGTTTTAAGGTCTCATTTGTGTAATTTACCTACTTCACCTGTAAGTTGTTTACCTGAACGACCAAAACCCATAATTCAGGTGGGATTGGTTGTGAGCCTGGCCTGCAGAGTCAGGGCTACATTTTAAGTGGCGGAGAGGTGATACCTGATTCCACCTCCTTTGTTTAAATATGTTTCTTTCATTTGAACAAGTTTGCCTTCCTTGACTTCGCTCTCAAACCATCTGTGTTATCTGTGCAGAATTCCTTTGAGATGTAGGTGGACTGCTGAGTCTTAGCCTGAAGATCTGTATCTCCTCTGTTGTGCCATGTGTTTATGAATTGCTTGTTTTGTTTCTCCCATATGAAGGTCTGTGCACTGCATACGCAATACCACTCAGTTTGAGTGTTTTGTCCTTTGCATGCATCAGCTTCTGTCTAAAGGTGTTGGTTTGGGAATTACATGTTTGGAAAAGATCCTTCTAAGTTTCTCAGACAGTCCTGGTAAGGTTTCTGGTAAAAGTCAATGTTGAGACTTGTGCACCACAGTCCAAAAGAGACAGTTTGTTGTCTTTTACATTCTCCCTTGTGAACTTGATGTTGCTCTCCATTGAGTTAATATCTTCATGGTAGGCCTATACTTCTTACGTGTGGAACTCCATTTGAACATGCTTTCCATGTTTAAATGGAGGACATTTTATGGGGGCATGCCACTGCACAGCTATGCTTCTATCTTTAAAAACAGTCATATTTAATGTAGGTGGTGCAAAGGAAGAGATTCAGTAGGGTACAGGGGGGTTGAGGGAAGTTGAACTTGTTATTAAAAGAGTCATCCTGCTGCATCTGTTTTGTGATACTCTCCATAATCTCTAATACCAGCATATATGTGAAAAGTGAAGTGACATCAAAGAGTTACGGCTAGGGTTTTACTTGTTGCCAGGTGTGGATTTTTTCTCACCGGAATCTGTAGAATATTTTTATATGATGTGGAATTTTTCTTACTAGGGGAGCTATGATAGAGGCAAGGTGTTTCACAGTGTTGTAAATTACTTTGTTGACTCTGTCAATGATGCATCTGAGTGTTCTTGCTGTGGGGCTCTTTCCTAGAGTATCTTAGGAAGTCTGTAAAACCTTTTGAAGGGTAGAATCTGTGGTAAAAAGGTCAGGTATTGTCTGCTTTTCCAGTTTTCAGTTGCTTTATTTATATAGTGCCAATTCATGACAGTCAAGATGCAGTCCAATCCAATTATAATCCACATTAGTCCAATACATAATTATGTTCATATAAAGCCAATTTATGAAACATTAACTCGTTAAAGAAACCATCAGATTGGATTGAATGTTCCCTTTGATTCAGTCCTCTTGTCCTGAGCATGAACTGGGTGGCAGGCCACAGTGGAGAGGAAGAACTCCCCTTTAACAAGATGTAAAACTTCCAGCCAAACCAGAACCAGGGCGGCCATCCGCCTGGACAAGATGGGGCTGGAGAGGACAGAAAGTCTGTGATTTTTTTCTCATAGCTGTTTGTTGGATATCTCTTCATGACCTCATAGTAATGTTATTTAACTTTGGTTATCAGCTGTGTTGAGAGCCAGTTTACATCTTCCTATGTCTGAGGGCAAAGTTATGATGTTTGTGTCTCTGTTAACAGATGCCACAGCATTCCTTCAATTTGATGCCTCTTATCATTTCATTTTTTATGACCAAACAATATTTATTAAGACAGCTAAACAACTTACTGGTGAACATGGCATAAAGAACCTACACAATGTTCAGGTGAGTCAGTGGCTCACCCTTATTGTGATAATGGTATTATAACTGCTTACAATCTGGAAACTCCCCACCAACTAGTTAGGACTGAAGATAAGAGCCGAAACATCTTCAAAAGCCAAGTTTTTGCACGAGTGGCAGAGAAGTGGCAGCATGCCACGTTCCATGTTTTGGTCAGTATGCGGGAAATCAAAGAGTCAAGCATGGTCTCTTAACTGATTAATGAATAACTGCAGGTCACATGGGCCCAGACATCACATCTGTTTCTGTCCTGTGTGCTTCGCTGTAGCTCAGCAGGAGGAAGCCCCCAGATATCAACTGCACCGATCTGCTGGGTAACACTCCGCTGCACTGTGCTGCCTATCGAGGCCAGAAGCAGTGTGCCCTGAAGCTGTTAAAGACTGGAGCTAGCCCCAATTCAAAGAACAAAAATGGTGAGCGGCATTCACCAAAGCTGGCAGCCATGAATGAACGGTTAGATTCAGTACTGTTTTGTTTTTTGTCAGCTAACCAGCAATGACCGGACCCTATTATAAGTCATGCCTGTTAAGCCAAAGCCTTAAAATGATTAGAATGTATCTCCAACCCACACTCTCACTCACACTCTCACTCACTCCTTTTCTATAAAGGAAACTGGGTTAATCAGAGAAATATAGGACGCCGCATCACAAGACGTCTTTCCACATTTTTTCCTATAGTATCAAAAAATGTTCATTCATGTAATCAGTGTCAGTTTCATTTCACGAGGTGCCTCCGGTCTTTCATTGGCACAAGAATAGCAACTGCTTCGGCATGCAGTTTCATTTCTCCAGGAAAGCTTAAAAGTGTAATTATCTTTCCCCAACACCAGAGTCGGGGTCTGTCATTCAAACTGGATCATCAATGCAAATAATGTTAAAGCTGTGAATCTATTAGAGGCTCACATGATGCATAGATATTTATAACCGCTCTGCCACTGATGCTTAAAGCATACTTCAGTCAAGGAGTATTTTCCACCCATCGTTTGAACATGCTCTGTTGTGTTAAAGCTCCACTTAACCTCTGTGTCTGTAACTCACAGGCCAGACAGTGTTTGACCTGGCCAGTGATACAGCAATGAAGCAGTTTCTTGAAGGCAACCTTCATCGAGTAAGTGTTCAGCCGCTGGTCGGCTTCCTTAGCTTATTTCGATTTGTTTTTTGATTTGTTTTGTACGTTTTTTTAAACTTTTGTCATCTCTCTACTCTGCAGGGTTTGACCCGTCATGTCAAGAAATATGAAGGCCTCCTTTGGAAGGTAAAATCTGGGGGATATTTTCTTTACTTTGTGTTTTTCTATCTTTATGTTTGGACTTGTTTGCAATGTATACCCACAGTGTGAACTTAAAGGGTCCTTTCATTATCTAGGATAGTTTCATGTTTCTGTGTTCATTGAACATTACGATTATAGTTATAATATAGCATGGAAAAATAGATGTGGTTAAAAGATTGGTCCATAATTCTGATTAAAGAATATGCTCAGTTGCACATGTTTAAGATGAATTCTTGGTTTTCCCCATGATTTAATTGGACATTCCGCATGCTTGTTCTATTTTTAGCTCATATGGCATGTGAATTAACATCACCAGCAAACTTTCCGTTAGCTTCCCAGCAACATAAAAGAAAGAAATCAATATAAATTTTATATGAGTGAAAAAAAGATTACTTTGCAGTATTTGTTGTGCTGTTAGTCATTGCCTGTTAATTGATTGCTTGTGTAGGAAATGCAACTGGTGATGCATGTTCTATAAATTCTAAATAATGAAAATTTGGGGAGTTTTCCATTATGCAACAAGAACTTTAACAGACACTGACCATTTTCACAGCATTTAGAAAATGTTAGAGATTAAAAATTTTAGAAGATTTTAGAAATTGGATTCAGGAAGATTCAGGAAGTCTGTTGAAACAACTGTTGGATGTCCATGAATTTCAAGTCCTCAGGTGGCACTGCATGAGAAAAACTGTGATACCTCTGTGTGAGTCAACAGAACTGCATGAGACTGGAATTACCCTTGTACACCATTGTGACCGGAAGCCACATATGAAGTCTGCAAAAACAAACACCTCTGTGTTCTTTGGATACAAGCGCATCTCATATGGACTAGATAGACAATGGACATGTGTTCTGTGGTCAGATGAGTCCATATTTCAGCTGCTTTTAGTAGTAAACAATTGTTGGGTCCTACATACCAAAGAAAAAAAACATCAAGGCTTTAGTGGCCTGCCGTCCAGATCGTCCTATTAAAAATGTATTTCACAACAAAAAGAAAGGAATCAGAAAACAACAACTACGGACTATGCAGTAGTTGAAATCTTGTATTCAGCAAGAATGGATTGATTTCTCTGGAAAAAGCAAACTACAGTTTATGTCCACAATTCCCAAATAACTTAAAACTCTGGCTAAATGAAGCGTAGTCTAACAACATGATTAACATGTCTCTGCCAATTTTTTTAAGTGTGTTGCTGCCGTCGAATTCTATATTCTTTTTTTTTTTTTTTTGTATTTTTTAGATACAATATAATTTGTTAGCAAAGACATGGGATTCCCTTTGTAGTTATATTTAAATCATGAATCCATCAATCCATTGGCGTATTCCCACTTGTTCCAGTTTAGGATCATGGGTGTCTGGTGCCCATCTTAGCTGCTATCAGGCTATCAGGTAAACCCTGGACATCACAGGGCCTAGCAACCATTCACCCTCACCATCGCTCCTAGGGAGAATTTAGAATTGGCATGCATGGTTTTGGACTGTGGGAGGAAGGCGGAGTACCCAGAGAGAACCCACATCGGCATGCAAACTCCACAGAGAAAGTCCCTAGCCGAAGAACAAAACGGGGACCTTCTTGCTGCGAGGCAACAATGCTAACTACAAGCCAATTGAGAAAATTACAAATTTTAAGTTTTATTGTATTTTTGGAAAATTTTCCAACTTTTCTGTTAATTACATTTTTATTTCCCCAGTTACAATATCTCAAATTGTCACAAAATCTGGTGCTGTTCCTGGGGTCCAGGATTAAACCATGTAAAGGGCAAAAACCTTTCTTAGCCTGCTCCTGTCTACTTCTACTTCAAAACATAAAACATCACTCTCTTTTAGTCATTTATAGTTTGTCTCTTTAGCAGCTTACTGTCCACCACATATACAGCTGATTATGAGTCTGTTATTGGCTGCCAAGCAGCTTGGGTATGAAACATTTATGTGTTTTCCTCTTAAAAAAAGGACAGAAAACTAAATCAATAAGCTTATAGATTCTAAAAGACCCTGTAAAGCTGAAGGGAACTGCAGAGCCACATAATAACTCTCTCAGGGATCATTACTAGTAGCAAACCAGGACACATACGAGTAAATGTGACACAGAAATTCATTGAAGCATTTTTTTTCTGTTTATTTATCATTGCAGGGGGTGGTACAGTCGTAAACAAAATTATTCATACCCTTCCATTAAATAAAAGACAAAATTCTTGACAGTAATTCAAATAACTGGAGACTGAAAAAAGTAATAATAGATAATAAATAAATTTGCTAAATTATAATTTAGTGAAATAAGACATTGTTTGTTAATTTAATTGAGCTGAAAAAATAATAAAAAAACAAACAAACAATATGGTCCTGGACCAATGAGAACACTTTGCTGATGAGCAGTGGGCCAAAATACCTGTCAACAGGTGTAAAAGTCTGAGAGTTACAGAAAACAACTGATTGTATTGATCGCCTCAAAGGATTGTTCAACAATATATTAGCTTATGAGTGACGTAACGTATATTAATTTCTCATATTTTTTGCTCGTTTATTAAAAATATTTCTGATGAACCACAATTGAATAACAATGTCATGATTTTCATCAAATTATTGTTTATTTTTACTTTTGTCAGTTTCAGCTCATTTCAGTGACAGCTGTATTTTTTCCCTCTGTAATGGAAGGGTATGGATAATTTTGTTTACGACTGTATGTCCGTTACAGTCAACACATCCCTGTTTTGTTTCAGTGCACATATGCACCTCATAGTATGTATGATTCTCAAGCTCAAAATAAGCCCAGCTGTAATTCTCACCAGGTTGTTTATGTGAATGCTGTTCATCAGTCAAAATAAATTATGGCAAGTTCTGATTTCTGTACAGAGAAATCCTTCAAACTGAGTTTGTTTTCAGTATCCTGCACTAATAAGTGAGGAAATCAAACCTAGAAGTTGCTCACTCTCTTTGTGGTTTGTGGTCTTTTGCATATGCTTGATTTTTTTAGCATATGCAGCATGTTATCCAACGAACAAGCATGATATACTGTCTCTTGTGTTATTCAAGTTATTCAGCTATCATTGAAATCAAGCAAACAAAATAATAGAAATGACTGTAAATCCGACTGCTAATTCATCTCTTATGCGCCACCCTACAGAGTTCCAGATTTTTTGGCTGGCGCTCCTACTGGGTCGTCCTACAGGACGGGGTCTTATCCTGGTATTCTAAACAGTAGGTGCAATTCTCCCTCCCTTCTCACATTGGCTACACACCTTTAATCAGACATGTGAAAAGATCCCAGGCATCAGATAGAGGGGCCTTGGAGGTGATAGATAAATGTGTTAAAAATAGAAAAGAATCTGTACTACTGATAATCTCATCTTTGATTTCCATAAGAAAAGGTCTCTCTTTCTCTGTCATACAAAGGTCAGATGCAGCTACCAATGTTAGAAGACAAGGCTGTAAGTCCCTCACAAATGCTCACTGCTTGGTAAGCCAGCTTTTAAGAATTTTACTTTCTTTTTAGACTGTGTTGAATCTGCTTTTGTGTGTATATTTAGCACGAGGGAATATCTCTTTTCCCATTTTCAGATACGAGCCAAGGATAACTGCTTTTTTACCCTCAAGTGTTTTGATGACAGCGTGCATCACTTCAAAGTGTCACCTAAAACTGAGCCGGAGACAACAAGAAAAGTAAGATTAATTTCTCCTCTGACTGTTGTCAGTTTCAGGTACAGTAAACTTAAATAATCTAATCAGCGAAACTTCTTATTTAGATTCGTCAGTTATTTCCTGACCTATTTTATATTATATACATTTTAGATTACCATGAAATTGGAAAAAAAGTCAATTATTATTTTAGCAAAGTCAATCCACCTTTATAGCATTTGCCGCTGGTTCTGACAGAGAACCAGTTCAGTTCAGGAACAACAGAACCAGTTGCTCTGTAGCAAACCAACACTTTTCCACTGTGGCATCAGTTTTACTCTCAAGTACAGATTCTATTCCTTCAAGCCTGAAAAACTAAGTCAATGTGGACGTGAGAAACTGCCTTTTTTTTCATTTCCAGCAGTGGTCACTCCCTTTTTTAAGAGCTTGAATGGCAATTCATGGGAATTTAACACTAAATCTCACAGTTTCATTTACAGTTAAACAGACAGTTCTTACTGTAGGCTACTCTTAATCTCCAGTTAAACAGTTAAAAAATGGCAACATTATTTAAGATCTTAAAACAGGAATCTACAAGCCTCTGGCATGGTTTGATGCAGATCTAATCAACATCTGGCTCTTTGCCTTCTCTGCCAAACCATTTCCAGAACATTCTGGCTATTTTCTTTGGCTCTCAACTCTTTAAACTCAGTGTCAATAAGATCTTTTCACCAGCTACAAACAGCTAGCATGCTAACTAGCTACTGATAACTATCAATTATTTAAACTATCCCATTTTGTTATGGCTTAGTAAAAGGGACATTTTTCTTTAGTTACTAGTTGGTGCCAATTTTTCCAAATTTTATGAATTGCCAAGTGATCATCTAGTCACACACTTCATACATGTTTGTATTGTTCATAGCATAGCCAATAAGCTAACAATCACTGGGGTGCAGTATTTCAAAACTTTGAATCCAGATCAAAATTATTTGGATTTCCAAATCCCTGGATTCCGATCCATGGATCTGAGATTGATATCTGGGTTTTTCAAAACTTTGGTGGATTGGCTCAAAATGCTCCTGATTCTGTTAGATGGAGATTTATAAATCTGTCTCTCCCATTGGATTATAGAGAGGAAACAGGAAATGACAGAAAATAACTTGTCTTGGACATTTGTCTGATTGATATTATATAGCCTATAAGTAAACACTGACGGTGTATTTAATGCAAACAGCAAAAAGCATGTTGTAAGTCAAGTTTTTAACTCAAAAGTATGTTTAGTATGTTCAATAATTTCCCTCAAAGGGATAAATAAAGTATTTTTTTTTCATTCATTTCATTTCATTAGCTACAAGAATAGCTGTTAGGGAACAGTGCCTATGTGTGAATACTTTTACCATTTCCATACCAAGAAACAGTTATTTATTTTAATGTACTAGACACAAATCAAGAAAGCTCTTTAATAAAAGTTTTTTGTTATGTTTTGTTATGTTACTCAAAATGATTATAAATAGATTCAACACTTGGTAAAGGCATCATTTTTAATCATAAATTGGTAACTACTGAAACGTTCCATCATTGATGTTGTGAACAGCGTTGCAATAAAGCGGACGTTGATTGGCTATTTTTTTTTTTTTTTAGCCCAGCATTAACACTAGGCATAAACAGAATTTGTAAAATAAATCACATTTTTGGATCAAATACATGAAACAATACTCAAAATTTCAGAACTTTGCATAGATTTGTGTTTATACACGGTCATTAAATTCTGTGCTATGTGCATATTTTGTTATTTATTTTACAATTATGGATGGCAATTACAACAAACTCTTAATCTGCATACAGTGAGATTGCTGGAATATAAAATGTCGTGCATGGGTGCAATTTAAAAACCTTGGATACACTTCAAATCTTTAAAGTGAAAAAAAGCTGTTTCAACGAAAGATAATTTACTTAATGGAAATAAGTACATGTCGCATTATTGTAGTGAATTTGGCACAGTCATATGATGTGTATGAAACATTGAATTTTTCACAAATATTGTGTAACCATGATATCATTTACTGACAAGTTGTTTTATTTAGGAGATTCAAAGCGAAATATGTGCAGTTAGTGACTGCAATATTTAATCTTTTTTTTTTTTTTTTACACATAATATCCACCTCAAATCCACCTCTGGGGTGGGTTTACTTTAATCCCTATTTTCAGGATCAAAATGATCCAGATTTGGATCTAAAATTTTGAAATACCCAAAAGAGCAAAAAATCGGGATTCAAATCTTCAGGATAAAATCTGGTTTGAAATACCCAATTGCTGATTGAATTTGGGAAAAAATCCAATCCACCTGGATTAATCCTGGTGGATTATATTTGAAATACTGGGTTTAGGTGCTGCCTGGGGCTTGGCAGGGCTCTGAAAGTTGACCAGTTAGAGGATAATTAGCTGGTAGAGAAGGGGACCTTAAACAAATAGCAGCAGGTTTCAAAGGATGAACTGAGGGGCCACAAACAAACAGGTGCGGTATATGGTAATTAAAGGGTTTTGTTAATCGTGAATCGTGTAAAGCTACTTCAGTGGAGTACCACAGTAAATATACAGTGATGGAAATGAGCAGAACAAAACCCTTTCACTGTGTAGGACCTGAGATATCCTCAGGTACAACAGCTAAACAGGCTTTTGAGTTACTCTCAACATTGCTGTTGGTTGATCTGGAAGCAACCAGCCTGCTTTGGTCCAGTACTACAATAACATCACTCCAACGAGTTAACACTTTATACTTTTAAGCATCTACAGTTTTACAAACCGTGCAACTGTACTAGAAAAAATTGAAACACAAATTCTATTAAATGAGTACCTGGATTTTTTTTGCCAATTTTTGGAATTAAATTCTCTTATTTTCTCCTTTAGCGTTCCCTGCCATGAGCACCGGTGGTTTGAGGGATACCTGCAGTGCACCTGTCATCTCTTTTTCTATTAAATGAGTAGTTTGACCTTTTGGAAATTACATCTAGTTAGCTTAGCATAGTGCCCACAAAGTGGAACTCTGTTATTCCTACCCTTTAGATTTAATCCAGATTAACAAAATACACTGCATTGTGTAAATTTCTGAGGTATTGATATTTGCACGAGCCAAGCTGCTTTCTCCATTTTTCAGCTATTAGTTATTAGTAAAAGCTAATAGTATGATACACTGAAATACATTTAATTTAATTAATTTAGTTAATTTGCTTTTCTGTCTTTCTATAAAATGTTTTCTCTGCAATGTTTAACAAACTAAGATTTCTGATAACTGATACATCAAAATGTTGATATTTCACATGAAAAAAAATTAAGTTTTACTGTAATTTTTTTCATTTTTTTTTTCTAGGCTTGGCTTGATGCACTGGAAGAGCATTCAGCTTACAGCACACATTACTGCTCCCAAGAGCAAGGAAGTGAGGAGGAGGAAGAGGAAGAAGTGATGTCACTCGGGGAGCTAACTGACTCACTACAGGTGGCTGTAAAAAATAAATAAATAGATAATTATACAATGCTTTCGTTCATCTGCATTCTTCTCATGTCTCTCTGATTTACCAGGCAGCAGAGGTCAGCCAGAAGAAGCTAGAGAAGGAGGTGGCAGCTTTCTTGTCCATGCTGAAAAATGACGGGCTGTCAGAACGTAAAACCTGTTATTTTGCTACCATCTAAATGTGTTCTTTCTTCTCCCTCTACAGTGTTATATACAATTTGGTGACAAATGAAAGGGAAAGCCAACATATATTTTCTTAGCGTTGGTCTATCATGTCTAGTAAGAAGAATAAAATGGTTTAAGAATACCCTGACATTAATCATTGATTTGACTACTTTCTTGAAGTCTACTGGAGAAACAGAACTGTTTCTTTTAAAACATATTCTTTCTTTTGCTGCTTTGTCAGTAGTGGAAAATGGTGCCATCTTAACATGTCAGGCCAAAATTACCCAGAGGTTTTAAACTAGGTTGAGATATTGTGATCACAGAGGCCATAGCATGTAATTTACATCATTTTCATGCTCATCAAACTGATCAAACCATTCAGTGGCCTCTCGTGTACCATGAATAAGGTCAGCGTCATGCAGAAAGAGACCACTTTTATCAGGAGAGAAGGGATTCACCATAGAATAAAGACAGATTGAGTGCACAAATATGAAAACTTCTTAATTTCTTGTGTTTATCCACTTGTTTATTCAGATTTTTCCTTTAGTAGTGTTGAGGAATGTCTTAAGATACTCCTAATTAACACTGTACCATCTGTTTATGTCATATGGGATTTTAAGAGTGTGTGTACAGTTTGTATATAGATTTTCTGAAAATAGAAAAGAAAAAAAACAGAACTTGACATTTGTCTCTTGTATTTGTATTTTTTTTTTTTTCATTTCCCTCATAAATTTGTTTCTTCCCCTCAGGATTTCCATCAGCCGTACTGCAAAAAATGCAAGAAATCTGTGAGCTGTCCAGTGAGACCACTTCCAGTCTTAGTTTATGTCTCAGCCTCTTTTCCAAGCAAGAAGGGGTAAGTGTGTTTAGTTGAATTCCTGATGGCTGTAATGTGTCAGATTTAGTTTCTCTTACAAATGATGAACAGCATTTTTAGTTTTTATAAACTATAAAAAACATTTTATGTACACTCAGAAGCCACTTTATTAGGTACACCCATTCAACTGCTTGATAACACAAATATCTAATCAGCCAATGACATGGCAGCAACTAAATTTTTAGGTCATGAAGACACAGTCAAGACGACTTGCTGTAGTTCAAACTGATCATCAGAATGAGGACGGAAGGGGATTTAATATATAACGTGATGTGAAAGATAATATTGGACATTTCACATCATTTCTTTGCTTTTCTTCTTCTGCTGTCGGTGTCGCTGTTTCCGTTTTTTTCCAGATTTTGTGCGTACGGCAGGGTCAGAGTTTGAGTGGAGGTAGGGACATTCTCCCGCCAAGTTTGGTTTTTATTAATCCCAAAAGTTGACCATAATGTGGCGTACGCCGGTTTTTGTACGTGCAACAGCTTTATAATCCAGTACTGGTGAAGTTCAGCTAATAAAGTGGCCAATGAGTGTAAGTTTACTCACAGAAAAAGGATTATGACAGTTTCTGAACATATTTGATTCTGGATGACATTAATTGGATTTCTGTGACATTTTAAAAGCACCAGATAGTTTCAGTATCTGTGGATTATGTAGCGAAGGCATTTTCTCTGAAGAAATGATGAGTTCATCTTTAAGGTCTTTTGTAGAGAAAGAACTAAGAAACATTGAATGTTTCTTTGAGATTTCTGTGAATTGATCCTGTAAAGAAAAAGTTAAACTATGAATGCTATCATCAAAGAAATCCTTGTTGTTTGTGACCTTTAGATGTGGTGACACATTTTTCTGTAGACTGGAATGTAAGAACACCTTAAATCCAGTTTGCACCTCAGTGAATTGTAGTCATTAAAAACTGTGAGATGGATCTTATTGTGTATGATTCAATAGATTTGATTATAATGGAAGGATTTAGTGCATTGAAGCCGTCCCCCACAAAGAGTGGATATCGCCTCTAATGGAGCTTAAACTTGGGCATCAATTTTGTAGCACTCTGAACAATTTCTGGTGTTAAGTTGTGGAGGTGGTGTTGTGTGGCGTTTAGATGTCCGTTAAGATACCAGTTCCTTTTACACTTCAAGCTCATTTTGATTCAGTTGATAACTGAAGGCAGCATGTTGTGAAACTGCAATAGTGGCACAGAGACGAACAGTGTTGAAGCCAGTTCATTACACTGGCCTCGAGCCCAGCGGCACCGAGACTCAGCTGTTGTCTGCAGACAGTCTGCGCTCAGTGAGGTGCGACCACGTTCGCGATGCCCCATCACAGCATATTCTAAATGTTCAATTTGCAAAATTGATATTTCGACCGTAAATTTCTCAGGAAAATCAGATGTGAAAGAATGTCAAGTAAAACAAATGGTGCAGATTCGACAGCCATGCTTGCAGCTCTGTTAAGCTGCTTTATAGATAACTGCTGCTTTGAAATAACAGCTTCCCAGGTATAGTACTAACAAACAAGTTTAGCTTGAAAAGAATCTTTTTTTGTGTGTTTAGCTTGTCTACAAAACAAACACATCCCTGAACCTCAATGAAATAGATACGTTGTGCTGAAGCAAACTAAGTTGATACTGTTTTTAAAGGGGGGGGGCTACAGACATAGAAGTTTATGTCATTGGTATATTTCACTCTGCATCTAAGACCTGTTTTTGCAATTCCTGAACTCACGTTGCTAGCATTACTAAAAGTGTGATAGTCCTCATTTATATGCTGTCAGGCTCACCAGATGCCAACTGTTGCCTTAATCCTGCTGGTGGCCTTTTTTACTTCATGCTGCATTCTACGCCTTCTGCTCCGTGTATGTCACGTTTTTCTAAACCTCCCCCCATCACTTCAAGAAACAAAATAACCCCCAAGCTGAAAGCTATGGTGGATGCTTGGAATAGCAGGTTTTCTCCACAGATTTTGATAAAGTAGGCTTGGTTGTTTCAGGGACTGGAATAAACGATCCACAAAGAATTTGTTTACAGCCATTGCTGTGTCATGACTAAAAAGAAGTTCCCCCTCAAACCTTTTTTTCAGGGACATGGCTGTTGTTTTCTGGAGTTTTTGCTGCCCAAGACAATAATTATGGAAATACTAACAAGATCCGGGATATTTTTTTACTCATACCTGAAATGATAAGAAGTAAAGTCCCCCCATTCACCAGGGCTGACTAGATTTTCCAGGGATGACTAGCAATTCTGTGCAACATTGAAAATAATTGGCTGATAGGCCCAAAGATTTTAATGGGGGTTTCCAGCTTGCGAGAAATCTCTGGCAATTGGCAAAATGATATTCTCCCAAAGTCACATTTTCCATCTCTAGTGCTCTGTGTTGCTTTTACATTACAGGTTATCTGTGCCCATGAGGCAGGATATACCCTGGACAGGTCGCCAGTCTTATCAACTAGAGAGAGTGACCAGCCAGTTAACATAACATGTCATGCATGTCTTTGGACTGTGAGAGGAAGCCAGAGCACCCAGAGATAAACCTACTAAAACTGCTACACTGACACACACTGAATACTAGAAAGAGATTAAATCTCTAACCTTGAGCTGAATTGAAATTAGTGATACATATCATGTAAAACATATCAAAGGACTCATCTAATTTCCATCTAAATAAGAATTTCCTCTGTTTAGCACATTTTTATAGTGGACCAAAACAAGGTTTTACCAGCGCTGAAGATCTGAGAGCTTTTTCAGTTTTTACTCTTTTTAATTGTTACAGTTGGAGATCATTCACAGCACCATCTGAACCAGATCTGAACCTAAACATAACATGAGCGTGAGAATTAGTCATTGTTGACTCCTCTGGTTGTTCAGACTGGTGTGCACTGCTGTGATAAATACTCACTTGAGCTTCTGTTGTCTTTCCGTTTTCTGCAAAAACACGAGGATGGACAAAACTGTTGAATGCCACAGCCTGATTTATGATATAAAAATAACTGGATGCATTTGTGTGTGTATCAACTGCTTTATTCTCTCTAACTCAGCTTCACCTCTCAAACAAGACAGTTTGAATTCCTCTGGGATCTCTTGAAGAGACTAAAGCCGAGGCTGCCAGAAAACGCCCTTTTTGGGTTCAGCAGCTAGTCCGGCGCTTTCAGTGTTTACACCTGGGCCGAGCCTTCGTCGCTCAGCTGTGCAGCCTTTTGAACTGTGATTTTCAGCAGCAGTGCACACAACAAAAGGCTCACAGGATCTCAGTGCTCTCCATGAATAGGCCCGGTTTCAATGGGAGGAATTAAAAAATGTACTGTGTGGCGCATATTGCATATGATGGTTTTTAGTCTGAATGAAGCAGCAAGGCCTGCGTTCATTCCCTCCCTCAAAGAAATGATACTGAATCACTTCCAGCTCCTGCAGCTCAGCTTTCTAGCACTACTACTGTAGCGGTTGGCTGCCAGGGTTTCCTCTATGAAGTTCCTCACAGTGGAGCGATGGCAAGTGATCTGCAGTCAGTCTTTATGCAGCAGTTCCACTACCTTTCCAGCTTGACGCTGGTTATAATCTGCTGTCATTCATTGTGTTTGACTACCCAGTAAGCTATCTCCAGCTGGATTACCACACTTTAATGAGATCTTTTAGAAAAGATAGAGCTCTAAATGAAGCTCTTATTAACAACACTAATATTTTGTATAAAAGGAAGGTTTAGCTAATGGTTAATTCAGAGTCCATTACCCGTCATTTGATCCCTCTCTGCGGGAATCATGTTCTCCGACAGGCCATTTGAGACTGCGACGTCAAGGCAGCTGTCCTCTATTACAGAAAAAAACATGGCTCGTCCCTCTCAGCTCCATCTCTCTCTGTGGGTCTGATAATGAGGGGATAGAGCAGAGGGGAGGATCAGTCAGTCAGCATGCTGTTTATTTGCAGACCTTCTGCCATCACAGCCCATCTGACAGTCACAAACATTTTGTTTTCTGTTTTAAATGAGAGGTGGAATACAATTTGGTGTTGCCTCGTGAACACTTGTGCATCTTCGGTTTGTGGTTACCGAATGCCCAGGACAGAATTAATGTTGGTTTGTCTTTCTGTGAGTGATTAGTCTGTTCCCTTTTGTCTGCATGTGTGTGTGTTTGTGTGTGTGTGTGTGTGTGTGTTTGTGTGTGGCGAGCTCAGGTGCGCAGTCTGAAATTGGAGCAGGAGGTGGAGAAGAATAAGATCCTCTCTGAAGCGCTGCAGACTCTCGCCACGGAGCACCACGAACTTGAGCAATCCGTCGTCAAGGGATCTTCACCACGGAGTGCCCTCAGCGAGGATGAGTTCCACGACGCTGTGTCTGGTGAGTTGACAAGTTATCAAACACGCTCGGGACGTTGAGGAGATTCTGTGACAAGCTCCCTGTTCACGCTCGCTGCTCTCTCATTCACCTGTAGGACACTGGAATACTTTTTCCTGCCAGTGAATGCCTTTGGTATGTTTGCCGCTCCTTGAGCCTCAAGTGTTGCCTGGTTGTGTCAAAATTATGCATCTGGCGGATACTCCATGATTTTCTTTAAAAAGTGGCTACTAAATGGGAATTGTTGCACCTGTTGTTGTTTACTCTAATGTTTAATTCCACATATTGACACCTGATATGACCAGTTTTATAAATGGGAGGAAGTGTGCATGGATGCATCACAGTTGAGTAAAATGAAACAATGATGTAGATTTGCATGAGAGATTTGCATTTATTATCGTAGAGCATGTGGATTTTCAATACTGATAAAGCAGAGAACAAAATTAAGTTGATTTATATCACTTGATCACTTCATTGTTGTTGTTAATTGACAAGACTCATTAATAATGCCTGATTGAATTATTTGAGATTGCTGGCATTGTTTTGTATAATCATAAGAATCCTTTTTATTCATCTTTTACTTTCCACCATTTGTGATTTCTTCTTCTGCCGTAGGTTAATGGCAACTGTTTATCACGATGTGCTCAACCTTCCGTTTTTGTCCTACAGACTCGTAGTGAACTCGTATTTTATAGAATTAATGGTACAGACTTGCATGCAAAGCCAAAAGAGAAAGAAATGTGGATTGTTATGGGAACCTTTTGGGTTTTTAAGTTGAATGAATAAGTAGAGCAGATTTGGCCATGGCGATTTGTAGGATTAGCAGGAGAAAGGTGGTGGTCAAAGACACTTAATACTTGCAAGCTGACTGTGTGGGGGGACTAGTCTGTAGCCTCTTGAGCTGATTGTGCAACGAAGAGTGCTGCAAAAGCTACTAAACATAACAAAAAACAACACACCAGCTATGCAGCATAGTAAATAAACAATAGTTTCTTCAGTCAGAGGCTTCCTCAGCTATGCTGCAGTAAGGACCTGTATAGGATGTCATGTCTGTCCTTAGTAGGAACCTTACATAATGTCTCTTTAAAATGAAAATGTATTCAATCTTTTTATTCATTTTTAAACTTTTATTCACTAATTCATTATAGTTTTATATTTTTTTCTTTGAGGATTAATCAACGAGGCATTGTTGTAGTCTAAAACCAATACTGTCATAGAATCAACCTAAAATGGGAAATCATTGCAATTAATTTTGTGAGAGTAAAACATCAGCTATTAATAACTAATGGGTTGTAATTGTATACTTAAGTGTTGCTATCTGACCTGTAGTAATACTGATCCTTTAGAGATGGAGGTCACAACATTTGAGATATTATGTGACTGTATAGGTGTTTCATTTTTTCAAATTTCAGATCTTATATTAAAAAAAATGAACTCAAACACTCTATACAGAAGAAGAATAACTATTTGTCCTAGATTTAACATTTTGCGCCAAAAATTAAACGCTTCAACAAATGCAAAACAACCTGTTATAGAAATCAAACCAATTCGGACATTTGTGAAATGACATTTATTTGTTTACACAAAGAGCGGAAGGGTTGGCTGATAAGGACATTCCACATTAATCATTCTGTTAATTGAGCTGTCCGCGACTCAGGCGGAGAAGTAGCTTGTGCAATAATCAGAAAGATGCAATTAGTGTTTGAAAAACATGTGAATGAGAAACCCAAAAAGTGCTTTATAGAATCTATAAAAGGTTTAAATAACAGTCATAGTGTCTAATAAAGAGAAAATTGGCTGTTTTGTCAGTATTTGTACGCTAAAGATATATTTTTTAAAAGGTTCAACATTTTAAAGGCAAATATTTAACTTTTAAATGGAAAAACTATGTAAATAAAACTATTTCTGAATAACCTTGGCCTTAATATTTTTACCACCAAATTCATGCTACTTAATGGTCAGCATACCTACAGACAATGTATGAAAACTGACAATTTATCAATAGTAAATTTACATCAGCGCTGGCTTTTCTCTCAGACTGTAAGGCATATCTTCTTTCCCTGTTAAACAGTTCATGCTGTCTTAAAAAAATCTTACAAATATACTGAATCATCTCCCTTTGTTCATCTCTGTCAGAATCAGGCTCAGAGCTCTCGCTGAGCGGCTTTGAGACAGTGGCCAGCCATTCCTTTGACGAGGACGAGGAGGAGGACGAAGGCTCTGTCATGCTAAGCAGCACTTGCAGCAGCCCCACCACCAGTATGTTGCAGGAGGATCACCATGGAGACGGGGATGAGACTCAACCCAATGGGATAACAAAGCATAGGTCAGCAGTGTAATAAGCCCCCACAGTTTCCTAAATTGGCCGCACACCTCCTGTGCCTTTTATCTCTGGTTTAGAGACGAACTAAGTCCGCAAAGAGCCTGTCTTCCCATATCAGTCTGTTATTGCAGATATTTCAACTTGCACAGAGAGTTCAGTTCCTGTAGTGTTTTATTTTTTTCCTGTCTTCCCTCTAGTCTTTCTATTTCATTGTGTTAATAATTTAGGTTCGGGCCGGGCTGGTGAAGGCTCAGGAAAGAGTTGCATTGACGGGCCTGAGCTCTGTGTCGGCACTGTTAAATATTGATAGGGTCACAGTGTAATGCATCAATCAGTTAACAGTGTGATCCCATGTTTGCTGATCTCTCAGCAGCTTCAGAGTATGGCTTACATGTTTAGGTGTATTTTAAACATAATTATCACCCTAACCCGTAACTTCATTATTATAGTACTTGACTTTTAAACTGCAGTATAATAGTGTCTAGTGTACTACATTTATTAAAAGTTTTTAGAGGACTAACACTAATTAAATTCATCAGATGCCCTTTACACAGGACATATAATTATGTATTTCAGGTCAAGCTTACCTGCACCGATGTTTTCAAGAAATGACTTCAGCATCTGGAGTATCCTGAGGAACTGCATTGGGATGGTGAGAATCATATTTTAATGTTATTCTATTATTCCAGTCAGACATGTGATAGTCCCTGCTTTGGTATAATTTCCTGTATCTTTTTGGATGGATGGATGATAAGATATAAAAGGCTGTGGCAAGAGGAAGAATCCTAATGTTCTGATGATCTCTAACTTTTCCTCTGCAGGTATGAGATTAACATTCTTGGCCAGTAGGAAAATATCTCCACTGCTTGGAAAAAATTTCAAAGATTAATCTTGTCCACAATTTTTATTTATATCTAAATACTAGCAAAATAAATAAGAGTTTTCAACCTCAGATCTGGCAAATGGCTGCATTTCCAGAGTCTCGTTCAGCTGGTGCTTTTCCCTTCTTATTAAAAGAGAGTGTTTTTCCTTCTTACCATCACCAACCGCCCTAAACATGCTTCGGGATGGGGGATTAAATCAAAGTGAAGATTCAATGCAACCCGCTGGTTTTCAGGCAGTAATTATGAATCTGCTTTTATGAACTCAGTTAAATTGGACTAATGTGGCTCATATAATGGATTTGTTTTAAATCGATTATAATTGGACTTGAAAAGATACCTTTGTTGTGAATTGGCCCTTTAGGTTGTGAGTGCAAATGAAATATTGACACCATCCTGAAACAACATGAATGATTCATTAATATTTTTATATCAATTCATCAGTTGAAAATGGAGAAAACACCATATTAAAAAGGAATGGCGTAGCAAAGGTGTAGTTACCCTAGCAATTGGCACAGTTATCCAAAAGGAAAAGAGGAAAAATTATGTTTTGACATACATTCATGTAGGTCATGCACTGAATCAATGCTAATTGCTCCATAACTAGCTTCATTTATAAATCCGCAGCTCTTTGCAAAAATGTTCTGTATATCAATTTACGTCTCAGTATGTATGTCATTGTTAGTTGCTACAAAGATAAAATTGAAAATATATAAAAGTCTTCAGTTCTTCAACATGTTTACATCGATGATATGAACCCTGAACCATTCTGCCATGCTAGCATTAGCATTTAGCTCAGAATGCACCTCAAAGAGCTCGTACCATGGGTGTAGACTTTCTGGAAAAACAATGCAATGTTTGAATAATGTCTGAAGTTTTACTGTGTGGGCTTATATTCTTCTAGATTGATCCTGACATGGCATGCAGAAAGAAAAAAAATAATACTATTAATCTTGTGCTTTAAGATTATATTTACTTTTCTTTGGCTACCAGGGGGTTTACAGTTCAGTTGTCCAGAGCAAAATGCACATTAGCTCATATTCACCCACAAATAACATGAGCCTTTTCATCTGTAAGCATTAATACGTTTCTTTGCAAAAAGACTGTTTTCATCATGAAACCTTGATCCTCATTTCTCTCCCTCATGTCTCTTTTAGGAGCTTTCGAAGATTACAATGCCGGTGATTTTCAATGAGCCACTCAGCTTTTTGCAGCGTCTGACAGAATACATGGAGCACACCTACCTGATCCACCAGGCCAATGCTTCCTCTGATTCAATTGAGAGGATGAAGGTAGAATTCATTGTAACATAATGTAAAAATCACTGAAAAGGCCCAATCTTGTGCAGTCTGGCAGACTTCAATTTTGCAGCAGGTTTGATTTGGTGTGTGTGTGTGTGTGTTTTTTTTTTTCTTTCAACTACTGGCAGTGTGTGGCTGCATTTGCAGTGTCCGCTGTGGCTTCCCAGTGGGAGAGGACAGGTAAACCCTTCAACCCGCTGCTTGGAGAAACATATGAGCTGGTCAGGTGAGGGGGATTCCACTTTGTTCAATAAAAATTGTAGAATGAACTTGAGGATCCTTTTTGTTAAGTGCCAAAACCATGCAGATGTGGCGATTATTGCTGATGTCACTTCCTTTGCTCCAAAAGTCAGCAGAATATGTACAACCCTAAATAAGAAAAATGTGAAACAGTTTGGAAAACCAGTCCTCTACCAGAAGCCTGGAGCTTGAGGGTACTACAGTGTTTTAGCTGGCAGGACTGAGCTCTTCTGAACAGAAATCTCTGCTAAACGCTATATATATTATATGTATTATATATATATAATGCTGTAAAATTACAAAACATGAAATGTCTTCTATAACATAAAATGGATTTCTATGTTTTTGTTGAGTTTTTTTTATTTTTTTTTATTTAAAGTTCCATTTTCCATCCACACTTTTTATTTTGGGGTTGTAATTTGCCAGTGATTATCCAAACTTTTAGCCTTAGTAGACTTGACCCTGATGACCCTCAGGTCTTTCTGTTCCCAGAATCAGAACTAAACACAGAGGCAGCGTTCAGTTATTATGCTCCTCACATGTGGAAAAAACTTTTCTATTTGCCTCCTTTTATCAAAACAACTGATGACTAATAATTGAAATAATTAGCCTTTATTTTATCTTATCTTCTTCAAGGATTTCTATATTTCTTCTTTTGTTTGTCTTCTGCACCCCGCTGTAAAGCTGCTAATGTTTTATGTAAAACATCTTGAATTGTCCTGTACATGAAATGTGCTATACAAAAATAAACTTGCCTCAAGTTCCCTTGCCTTACCGTACACACACAAAGATGTGTGTTGGTCCACCCTCTGGACTCTTTTTGTTTATTTATTTATCTAGGGTTACAATCTCAGGGGGAAATTTAACTTAAAAACTCAGGGTGTGAACAACACTGAGGGGGATTTTGTATTTCGGTACATGGGGTAAAATTATGGAACAGGCTTGTACAGGGACACAATGTCCAAATATAATGCAATTCAAAAAGCTGTATAAAAATGGCGAAGGGGTGGGAGTTATTACGTTTTTTTACTTCTGCCCACTCCTTTTCAAATATTTGATATTTTACTTTGATGATTTTTGTTTGTTTTGTTTTTTTTTTGTTTTTTTTTTAAAAACACTTTCGGAATTAAAAGAAATTCAATTCAGTTCAATTTATTTATTTATTTGTATTTTATCCTTTCCCCAGAGATGATCTCGGGTTCAAGCTCATATCGGAGCAGGTGAGCCACCACCCTCCAGTCAGCGCCTTCCATGCTGAAGGCCTGAAGCAAGACTTTGTGTTTCATGGATCCATCTATCCCAAACTTAAGTTCTGGGGAAAGAGTGTGGAAGCTGAGCCAAAAGGCATCATAACACTGGAGCTGCCCAAGTAAGCACTTCAAGGAGAATAAAACAAAGAGTATGTTTAATCTAAATACAGCAGCAAACAATAATTAGATGTGTGAATAGATAGTGGTGTTAAGAAGATGTCGGACGTTCCCCTCTCGTGTTTGTGCAGCCATGCCATCTGGGCGTGTCTGTTTGTGCATGTGAGTCTGTGTATTCCTTTGAAGTAACAGCATTTTCCAGCTGAGAAGCCAACCACAATGAAAAGATGGATAAGATTAGACTACAGATTTGTTCTTTATTTGTTTAGATATTAGCTGTTTAAAAGAGACCACCTCAAGTTTAACTTGGTTTTGTCCGTGTTTCTTTTGGTCTGAGTTGCTGCTGCTCTAAAGTATCAGACTTACTGTACCTCACTGAGCTGCATTCAGTATGAACGATCTGCAGGTTATCTGATTTTATCCCCAAACCTTCACAACATTCTCCCTTCAGGTACAACGAAGCCTACACATGGACAAATCCTACATGTTGCGTTCACAACATCATTGTAGGTCAGCTGTGGATTGAGCAGTATGGAAATGTGGAATTGATCAATCACAGGTAAAATGACAAAACAGTCTACAACAAATATTTGTACACCTCTTAATTAAATAACATTTCAAATACAAGATATACTGCGAAACATAGTAGCTGTTGTTGGCGTACATGCATGGACTGTGTCATGATCAAATGGAAAACAGCCTCTTGTCTAAATTAATTATTTGTCATTATGCCAAATCACATTAAAATCAAATCAGAGACAACAAAGTGAGGAGCTGTGCTGCATATTTGATAATGTATGTTATTGAGAGAGGCATCGTCTTCAATATTGAATATGAATCACTATAATTATCTTTCATGGGAAGTTTCATAAAAGCTTCTTTCATTGTGAAATTAAAATACCAAATAAATAATAAAATCCCTTTGGGTACTTGTCATGGGTTTTATCTTGGATTGAGTCGTGACTGACATCTTCCACAAACACATTTTAACTAGCAAATACTTTTTTTTTTACACCATCATGGCACCATAAAGATTAATTTTATTTCTTTAACTTCCATTTATTTGGGTACTCTCTTATGGATTAAAAAAATATGGATATTTGACATGCGGTTCAAGCGTGACGCAGCTGATGAGGCTGTTTGATTCGAGTTGGAAAATGGACAGGGCGAATAAGGAAGTTTTTTATGATTCAACTCAAAGTGAAAGGATTATGTAAAAGTTTTTTACTTCCTTTTTCCACAGAACTGGTGAGAAGTGCTGCCTGAATTTCAAACCGTGTGGACTTTTTGGAAAAGAGCTGCACAAAGTTGAAGGTTATATACTGGATAAAAGGTAACGCACCATCAGAAAACCTTTTAAAGTGAATCTGTGAACTAAGTGCATGACTGGAAAGATTTTGGAAGTTTTATTTCAGAATTCACACCACACAATGGATTATTCATCACTCTGAATACTTTTATCATATTGCAACATATGCCAGAATAATCTGAATACTGGGGGATACAATAGTTTCCCCCAGTATTAGATGGGAAAACATTTAATATCAAAATGCTTACTTATCTGCCTGATGGTTTCCAAATTAAATTCCCTCATTTCCTGATATTTTACAGAAAATGTGATTCACTGAGTTGAGCCTGATCACCCCGAACAAGGGCTGGAAAAATGTATATCACCTACTGTTAGAAAATAATACAAAGTAATAAAATAGGAGTTCATTTTTAACTGATGCTCAAGTTTTAGACTCTAATGTTCACAAAATAAGACAAAGTGTATTTTAGTGCAAATACTAATGTTTAGAAATGATTTTGGTTGTTGAACATAATCACTGCCATCTGTGTCCATGGACTCATTGTTAGCATTGGTTTAATCCTCTGTCAAATAAAGGATAAAAATATGGATGATGATAGAAGTTTCACATTATACTCTGTTGCCTGAACAAATTGCAATGACACAGACAATATTTTTAACACTGAGAATACATTCCCTGAGGTCCTTATATGTCTATAAACACCAAGAACATGAATATGAATCTTGTCATTGTGGAGAAATTCTTCATTTACTTTGTCTTTTTAGGTTTTTTGTTGTTTTTTCAGAAAATATGGCCAAGGCTTAACAGTTTAAAACAATTTAAGTTTGATTTGTTAATCAAAACTTACGTAGTGAAGAAGCAATCGGGGACAACTCTGTGTTTTAAAGACAGTAATCTGGATCTATACCACCTCTCCACCAAGAATCGCTTTGTTGTGTGTGTGTGCGTGCGTGCGTGCGTGTGTGTAATCTTTCTGTGACATAAATAAACCAAAACTTAAACAATCCTACATCAATACGTACCCCTGCCTGGCAGAGGAGCTATTGACACACTTTATAAGACATTACAGCAATGAATAGCTCTTGTGGGGTGCATGCACTGGTGTAAAAGAAAACCAAAATACACAAACAGAAAACTGCAGGACCAAGAGGAGCAGATGGTTCTATCATAGAGGGCACAAACACAGCCAGTGACTCAACATGAATGAGTGGACACAACCACAAGAGAAGGCTAAATATACACCACAAAACATGGGCAGACACACAATGTACAAAAGTTACGCAGATGGAAAAGTTTCCTTTTTCAATTTTTTTTTTTACTTTGACATTTCCAGAAACGCTGCACACATGAAAGCACTCGTATGGATTCTTGAAGCTTTGTTGACTGAGAGATTTTTATCTTTTGAAGCTCCAAAACTGACTGAAGTCATCAATAGCATTTATGCCTGAGGACATTTTGTGTGTGTTATACAGCAAAAAGAAGCTGTGTGCGCTCTATGGGAAGTGGACCGAGTGCCTATACGTTGTAGACCCGGCTGCCTTTGAGGCCCACAAGAAAAATGACAAAAAAGCATCCGAGGAGAAGAAAGCCAGCAAAGCGGTATGAATTCCTTAACGGGAGAGAGTCCTGCTGGTATATAGTTGACAAATTGTGTGAATAATATAATGTATTGAGAAAGTGGCAGAGTGGTAATGAGATAATAATATCCAATCATGGCAAACATCCACACTTTTACATCACGCTGAGAAGTCGGTTTTCAGTGCTGCAATTCTGATGCTTGTTCAGGGTTGCAGTGTGGATAAGGAGGAGGTTCCCTCACAGGCTGCAGACACTGTGGAGATGATTCCTGGCAGCCAGCTGCTGTGGAGAATCGCACCCAGACCAGTCAACTCTGCCCAGGTCCCACTGACTTATGCATGATCAAGCCTCCATCAATTTAAGAGAATTGTGACGTTCTAACATCCAAAATCTTTTAAAACAGATGTACAGCTTCACATCCTTTGCAATGCAGCTGAACGAGCTGCGTAAGGAGATGGAGGGGGTGATTCCCCAGACGGACTGCAGGCTCAGACCAGATATACGAGCCATGGAGAACGGCGACATCGGTAATGATTGTAGTTACCTTGAACTGAACCCTCTCGCTGCAATCTGAGACTCAAACGTGTTACGATTCAAACAGACCTCGCCAGCGAGGAGAAGAAGAGGCTCGAGGATAAACAAAGGGCTGCTCGCAAAAATCGCTCCAAGTCTGACGAAGAGTGGAAGACAAAGTGAGTTTTCTCTTTTTTTAAAGTCAGCTAATGCATAAAAGTGTCGGCTAAATTTGTTACAAACTTCCTCACTGGGATGTTAATTTTCATTCCTAAATCCAGGTCTTTGGTTTTACACATGTTTCTGCCTTAAATGCTGCAGTTTGGTCACACTTGTCTTTGTCGTTTCACACTTTTTTTCACTGTGAAATGTTCAAGTTTAACTCTGCTTTATCTCCACCTGTCATGTACCTCTGCTGCATCTTCACTTTGATGTTAAGGAATCCTCCCCTGGGCCCGAGGTTAGAGCTGCTCGCTGTTTTACTGTTTGATGTGATCATGTGACCATCGGTGTTTCCAAACACCTTCTATATACGCATCTAATCTGTAACCGTGTCACGTTTTCTATTAAGATGTAATAGAGAGTGACTGATGCTAGAACCCCAGTTTGACGCTGATAATCTGCTCTTCCTTCTGCCAGCATGACAGCTCCACTCACTGGCACTAAGTGCAATTACTCACACACCACAGGTGTCTCCCACCCCCCCCCCCCCCCCAAATCCTTCCTTACCCACTTAATTGCTGTTAATCTTAGTCCAAAGCAAACAACTGGATCTGTCTGCATCCATGACATTATCTATAACCTTGAGATGAAGCATGCCTTCCCTCTATTCCTCCCTTTCTCTGATTTGTTGAAGCGTTTCTGTCTGATCTCCTTTCTAAATCCTTACGTATCTACACTGTCTTCTCAGGTGGTTTCAACAAGGGCAAAACCCTCACATCCGCTCCTCGGACTGGCTCTTCTCTGGTGGATATTGGGACCGGACATACAGCCAGCTCCCAGATATTTATTAATGCACATTTCCTGCACACCTGTACCATAAAGAGCAGCGTTAATTTTTTTTTTTTCTGTTGGTTTGTTTTTATAATCGGATTAACTACAGTCATTACAACACTATGAGAAATATGTACCTAAACAGTGTGGCCTTAACCTGCATTATGACAAAAAAAATTTGTGCAGACAAATGTCATTAATCATTAGTTGTTTGACGATGCTTTGAAATGTAGCATTTGTATTTCCGCTGAGACCAGTTTGTTTCTGTTTACTATGAACTTTTGGCACCTGGAATGGGTTTTTTTGGTTTTTAGTTGACATCTATCTCCTTTTTAAATGTTCATAATTGTATATCTCTGTATATATCCTTCACACACAATTTCAGCCGTCAGTGACCTCATCTTGTTATTCACTATTCCTTTTTGGTGTGGAGTAAAATTTACAAAACCATGACCTGGACATAAGTCCTTTCGCCTCTTGTGTTTTGCTTTGTAAAGTAAAAAAGAAGCATATTGTATATTTTCTGTAGTGGTATCACCCTAATGAAATTATTTTAACAATGACCTGACACTAGTTTTAATTCTTTTCATTTTTCAATCATACTGTCTCTGATGTGTTCAGTGCTGCCCAATCCATGTACAAAGATTTGATCTTTTTTTTTTTGCAAATAGAATGCAAAATAAAAAATACATATATATATATATACATATATATATACTCCTGACTACCATTTCAATATGTCCTCTGTGGAGGAAATTTTTAAACCTGAATATCTCCGGCCCCCTACATGCTACTGAACTAACTCTTTTTGTCCTCTAAAGAGGATGTTTAGGGCTTTTAAATGATACCACACCTGTAGGGGTTGAGTATTGTGAACTTGCTCTTTGTTGTCAAGGAAAATGGCGTCCATTACTACAAGAACATTTTATGGGAAGAGGGAAAGTAGGTGCTTCAGTATACGACTGCTGGGTTGTTGTTTTTTTTGGGGGGGGTGGATTAAAGTTCCTTAAATACAAGTTGCTCCTTGATGAGCTGTTCATCATTTGTCTTCAAATAAAAAAAGATGACTGCACATTATAGTGTTATACATGTATGGAGTTCCCATGTCCACTGTAGTGGACACACAATATCTATTATTTTTTTTATTTTTTTTAATTTTCAGTATTCTCATTCTCCTCCAAACAATTGGGGATTTGAAAAAAATATGATTGGGCAACTTTTTTTCCCACTGGTAGTCAGGAGGCTATGTACAAACTGAGAGAGAAAAATATTAGTTGGGGTTTATGAAGATACATGGTAGAAAATATCATTATTTGAAATAATTTTGCCCCCTATGGATTTGAAGCATTTTATTGCAATCTAAATAAAACATTTCAATGTATTCCTGCATGTTTTTTCTGTTTTTGTTATGCAAGGACCCTGTGATGGACAGTCCCCAGTGTACAGTTATGTATTACTTTTACACATTTATAACTAATTTATTTTAAGTTTTGCTGCTTAATTATTCATTTGTTAAGTATCAAAGTCGTAATATACACTCACTGGCCATTTTATTAGTTGAATAACTAATCAGCCAATCACATGGCAGCAACGTGATGCATTTAGTCATATATGCATCATGGATATTTTGTCCGTGATGCATATATGGACATCACGGACAAAATATGCAAGAAAATGTCCCTTGTGGGACAAGGGATATTTTCTTGTCCCACTTTGGCCTCCTTAGTACCAACATGGCATGGTTTAACCAGCACAGCCTACCTGAGTATTGTTGCTGACCATGTCCATCCCTTTATG
>JBBBVU010000015.1:24144008-24155533 GCA_037177055.1 Atherinosoma microstoma | reverse complement strand
ATCACCCTCCGGAACAAGGCCCTATCTTCGACTTTAATTTAATTGTTTGTATCATCATTATTATTATTATTTTGAAGTAGGCTCCAGCCCACCCGCAACCCTGCATGGATTAAGCGGTACAGAAAATGGATGGATGGATGGAAGAAAAAAAAGAAAAAAAACCTCTGCTACAACAATAATTTAATAATTAAAGAGGGATAAATAAAGTATTTTTCATTTCATTTCATTTCATTATGTTCAGAGGCAGTCTCTATTCCAGTTAGCTGCAGTTACCATAACTTAATAGCAGTTACAAGAATAACAAAAGTACATAAATCAGGTCATATTTTTTGTTAAAAGATTATTTGTAAAAGGACATTAAAAAAGTTTAAAGGGAATGCTTTCATAGAAGACATAAGGAGTGTTGATTGGTCGGAGGTTACACAGTAGTAGAATCCAGGTAGAGCTGTGGCCATCTTCAACCACATGATAACTAGAGTAACAGACAAACACGCTCCAATAAGAAAACAATCTGACAGAAACGTCTCAACTCCATGGCTAGATCAAGAGCTCAAAGTATAAATGAGGCAAAGGAATCAGGCCAATGTGGAAGCAATTATATATAATGAAGTGACTCAGTGGAATAATTATTGTAAATTAAGAAATTATGTGATTAACATGAATAAAAGTAAAAACAACAAATATATTATCAAAATAAGATCAAAGATGCTGGAAGGGATACTTCAAAGGTAAATAGCACACTGAATGAATTAATGGGAAGGCAAACAGAATAAAATACATCAATAGAGGCGGATGGAATGTACCTTACTTAACCAAAGGAGACTGCAAACTATTTGAGCAAATTCTTTAAAGACAAAATATTTTAAAAAATTGACAAACCATGGATTTGGACAAGATAAAAAATATTTTAATATGAAGTGATTACATATAGTATAATGACAACAAAAAAGACGACAGTTTGAAAAAAATATTGCAAGCAAGTAAACATAAACCCTGCGGAATAGACTATTCTGAGTTTAAACTGTTAAAGATGGTGGCAGATTTCATTGCTTTGCCCATTTCTCATCAATCTGAGTTTAACGAAGGGGGTTCTCCTTTCGCTATGGAAAAGAGCATAAATTATACCTTTATTCAAAAATAATAAAGAACAATTTTAAGGTCAGAATAGCAGAACAATATGTTTGTTACTGGCAGTAAGAAAAGTTATGGAAAAAGGAGTGTATGATTAAACTCAACAATGTTTTTAAGTAAATGGGTTGATCACTATATATCAACATGCATGCAAGATGGTTCATTCCTCAACAACAGCATGCACTCAGATTACTGATCGGTGGCTTCAAGATATTGATAATAAGAATTTGGTAGGCGCAATTGCCTATTCTTAGATCCAAGTGTAGCCTTTAATGTTCTAGAAACTGTAGTATTTTATCTAAAAAGTTAGTTTATTATGGATTTGAACCATTGGCTGTTAAATGGATTGAAAGTAGCTATTCTGAGGTTGAAGAGATGAGTTGTGGCGTGCCCCTGGGCAGTTGTTTAGGACCCCTTTTATTTTTAGTTTTCACCAATGATTTTCCACTTGTAATTAAACATGCAAGCATGGCAATATTAACAGATGACACAACATTATGTTTAGCAGGAAAAAAATATAGGTAAACTTAGCTACACAATGGATTACTGACAATACATTTGTCAAATTGCAGGTAAAACAAAATGCATGGTAGTTGGGTCAAAATATCTTAAGGAGTCACCAACATTGCACTTAATTATTGGAGAAAACGTGATTCAACAAATAGAGGAAGCTAACTTATTGTGTGTAATTGTGGAAAGAACACTTTCTTGGAACAGCCAAATACATAATATGTTGCAAAAAATATGTTGTAGTTTGGGAATAATTAGACAGTGTAAGAAATTAATTTCCCAATGGCTGACCAAACAACTAGCTCAATCATCAGTATTATCTCATCTTGATTATGCATCAGTTGTTTGGTCAAGTACTGATGAAAATAATATACAAAAATTGCATGAATGGTGTAAAAATTTATGTTGATAATTAAACTTGTAATGTAATGTAGAGGAGACCCCGGGTAACTGATGTTTCAGTCACTAATGGGGATCTTAATAAATCAAATGAATTTCCAAGACGACAATCCCAGAATTAATTGGGCTCAAATTGACTCGACCGGGCACTTGTTGATGCTAACAGGCCCAACGACCCTTGAATCCCTCTCAAATGCAACAGACTTCCCATTAAACTTCACATTTCGCAGGCAGCCTATAAATGGTGACGACACAGGTGCTACGTGTTGATTTGTCCCTGAATGGAGAAAAAGAAAAAACACATTCTGATCAGGTTATTTGGTTAAAGCTGATTATTGCTAGTGTGTATTGACACTATACGTTTTTACCTCCGATGTAGAGTGAATGTCTTGCTATTAAGTTTGAGCTGGATGTAGAGGAGACTTCTTTCTGCTCAGCTGTGGAGTCCACCATTAGTTTGATCACAGCGTGCTGCTTGGACACTGAGATCGGATGATGAACTAATTAAAAAATGCGAGCATGAGCTGTTCTTGTATAAAGAAGGGTCTTATATAAGACGTCTTACCCCGAATCACATGAAATTTTCCATCACACAAGTTTTTGGGAGGCTTCATTGAAACACTTACAGCACCATTGCTATCATTAATTTTGACGCCCACCTGGTAAAGAAAAATTCCATGTTGAGTCATTTCATGCTGTATTCCTTTAAAATTTCTGCCCAATTAGACAAATAAAGGACCATTTGATTGATTCCACCTTGTTTTCCATTAAGTACACATTAAGGCTGGTCTTGTTGCTTTGTAAATGGAAGAGAAGACCCATGAGGTGTTGAGGACGGAGCTCAAAGGACAACTCAAAGTGAGAACCAACAGTGAAGAAATTATCTGGAAAGAAATTATTTTGTTTCAAGAAAGTTTTTTTTTGTTTAGTAGAAATAAAGCAACATATTGGCCTACTAAATACAATGACTAACCTAACACAATATGACCACCACTGAAGTATGTCCCTGTCTCCGTGCGTCCATCGAAGCAGGGTAAGGTTCTGTGTCTGGAATCCGGTTCACTGACAGCGACGTCGTTCATTTTGAAATCCCGTATACATCCGATTACGCTGTTTGTGGGAATGTTGTGTTCCTGAGGACAAGAGGAAAAGTCAAAATGATCAAAATATGAACACTATATGATAAAATGATAGATTGGCTTAGCTTGAATTTGACACAGACTTTAGTGAGAATTCTTTCTGGATCACTTCCCAGATAAACGGGGTTGTGAAAGTCTAAAGATGATCCCTCATTGTTTGGTAAGCGACCATCAGTCACACGGATCCCATCGACCAGCAGGTGAAAAGTGCTTTTTTCAATGCTGAGCTCAACCTACACACACATATACACAGACAATCTGTTAGTAATTGATTTGTGAGTCAAATTTTGATCTGCTATGTCTGTTATATTTAGTTGAAAAAAAAGAATTCATTCCCAAGTTCCCATTCCTAAATTATCATTGGCTGCATGGTGGTGTGGTGGTTCCTGGTTCAAACTTGAGGCCTTTCTGTGTGATTTTTCCATGTTCTCTCCAGGTAATCTGGCTTCCGTCAGCTGTCAAAAAAAATGCTTGTTGGGTTATTTGGTGTCTTTAATTTCTCCCTAAAGGTGGCTGTTTGTCTCGTTGGCTTTGCAACGGACAAGTGACCTGTCCAAGGTATACCCCTCCTCTCACTCTTTGCTGGGATAGGCTCCGTCCCCCCAGTGACCCTGTATTGGAATAAGTGGGAATAAACAATGGACAGATGGATGGTAATGTTCAATACTTGAATTCAACTGAGTTTTTGAATAAAGAGTTCTAAAGCAACACTGTTATTCAACAAGTTGTAAGGGAAGCAAATATATAAATATTTACACAAATATAAGTTATTATGAAAATTTGTCATTTTAGGCAAATAAATCTGTCATTCTAGTACAAAAAGGGGGTATTATTAGATACCATGGTGGTCATAGAGATGGCTTATTGAGAAACATAACCAGCTATCTGCAAAAACATAGACATGAAGCCTATTGAGACAGTCTTTGACTATTTACTGGTACAAAGGTTTGGATTTTTTTAACTTATTTTCTGTTTTGATGGTTTGACCTGGATCCTTTTTTTCAAAGAAGCCATCACTTGAATTCAGTACTGGATTTTCTGTACACCAGAGCCAACTTGTAAACAGTGTTTCCATCAATTTTGTTCCACATAATACGTAACAATTCCCTAAAACACTTTAACAGAGCTGCAGATCTGTCCGGGATGTACCCTACCTCCTGTTTAGAGGCAGCTGTTATTGGCTAGAAAGGTGAAGCCTGCTTTTGATTGAACTTTTGTGATACTGTGGACCTGATGTTAAATAAATTACTGTATCCCCTGTGATAAAAAAAAAAACTCTGCTACAACTATAATTTCCCTCTAAGAGGAATAAATAAAGTATTTTTTCATTTCATTTCATTCATTTCATAAGTTATTTAATCATATTTCTTAATAAGTTACTGCAAGGGTTATAACAAGAGTGTGTAAAGCAGGGCTAGGCTTAGCAAATACATTATTACTTTGTGCCAGTTCCCATCACTGCTCTTTTGCTTGTGCTGAATGGTTCTGTTGAAACCAAGAGACATCTTGATCTTGCCGTTAGCTGTGTACAGAGCCAACAAGGGAACGACTCCTCTTCCCGCCACATGGAGGATTAGCCCTTTGGAGGTCTTGGTCTTGATGTGAAGAGAGATGTGAGGCCTGAGAGACACAAAAACATTACAAAAGTGACACCCTTTCAGATATGTTATGTCTATGAATAAATCAATAGATAGACAACACCAGCACAACATTGTCAAAGTTTCCACACCTTCAGGAGTCATGAAAGAGTGGGTTATTTTGGTACTGCTGGTACCTGTAATCAAGGTCCCGTTGAGGCAAAGTGTAACTGAGCCAGCTGCTTGCTTCAGAGAACTGGTATTCATGCTCGGTTTGCTGCCGTCTACACTGGCTGCCTGCTGGAGTCTGAATCTAGCACAGAAAAAGGACTAATGTAGTGATCTTATAGTAAAATCAATAGGAGAGCAGCAGAGTGGAAATAATGGCTTAATGTGCTTACAGGTTTGTGATTCTGTGGCTTCTTGGGCACAGATTCTGCTAAAAGCTCTCTGTGTGAGGAAGGTTGATGCCTGCACTGGTCATGGAAAATGTCTGCTGTCAGTGATAACATGCTAAGATCAGCGGGGGTGAACACATGGTCAGGCCTGTGTGAGATAAGGTAACTTCATGAAAAACACAATATGAGTACAAATAACAACAAAACAGTAGTATAGTGTAGTATAGTGGAATTAAAACTGTTTATTTCTGATGTGCTCCAACCTCCTTGCATAAATGTTTGCAATGCAGACTGAGAATTTCCCATCTTGTTGCCCATTGAGAGGTGATTGTCCCAGAATCACATTAACATTATCAATGCTGAGCTCCATCCTGAAAAAAATCATCACAGTGCAATGTGATTTTTTTCCAAATTTCATTTCTCATAAAGGCCACGTATTAACAAAAAAGGTTGGCACAGCTTACCCAGTTGGCATCCACTCTGCAGACAGATAGTGCCAGAGTCCATCGCTGTACCTTTTATCTGACCTCAGGGTACAATTAAAACTCTTGAACGCTAGAAAGCCATCTGCCAGGGACAGCTGAAAGTCCTGATCCCAGGGCAGAGAAATGTTTGAACAAAACAAACAAACAAAAAATGTCCACCTTTATCTTTTGGCTCTTTTGTAAAGCTGAATGTAGTGTGTACCTGAGAACTGCTCTCGAGAAGCACAGCATGTCTGTGTTTGCTCCTGAAGCTCAGAGAGACTCTTATAAGTGGCTGGTCCCAGGCAAACAAGGACTCAACAGCCAGTGGTGAAAACAACGTAGCAGCACGAACTCCCTACACAAGCCAGACACACACAATTGTTAGCCTCCGGTGTGTAGATCCTATTCTCTGAGTGCTTTGAAGAAACACTGTGACATGACTGGAAAAAGAAAGAAAAAAAAACATTCACAGCTGAATTCATGAATAATAAAAACCCACCATGGCTCAGTTTCAAACATAATATTAAGTCTTGCTGCAGCATCTTCAATTGGTCGCGTATGATTGTTTGATGGAGCCCAACTTTGAATTTAGGGCTGACTGTATTTAATTCTCAAGTTGGTCTTGTTTTTTTTTTGTTTTTGTTTTTATTTGATACCAGACATGACAAGTGAGGGATGGATCCCATTCAGTACTCTATTGCCGAGCGTAAGGAAAGCAGCAAACAAGACAGCTGAAAAGAAATGAAATACAAATACTGGCAAGCACACTTTTATAGGAAATATATTATTTGCTGCTATACACATACATTACCACCCTGATTTTCCACACTTCCTGAAATTCCTGCATGAATTCGGGAGCGAATGTTGCTGCTGTTTGCATTCTTAGTCCCTCCACAACATTTCTGGAAAATCACAGGGTTGCAGTGCTGCTAATCATAGCAGTTACATTTATCATAGAAGAGCAGCGGACTTAAATGCCTTGAAAATGCTATGAAATGGGCCACTTTTCAGCCACAATTTCAGACTTGTTACACCATCTTTAAGAAATATTCTAGATCTGTCGCTGCTGATAAAACGTGTAAATAGTTCCATCAAACACTTGTTGGACGTTGCTGTTTCACACAGTGGATTTGCTTTTATTACGGTTATTTTTTTTACAAAATTTTTCATGCACTGAAAAACCAATTTTGAATGGGTGTTACATTGTGGTGCAAAAGACTGAGATTAAAGTAGAATAGAGTAGCATGGCAACAGCAAACAAAAACCTAGAAATCTATCATCTTTTAATTTATTTCTATGCATGCTGCTCAGAGTTATCTTCCTCTGCAACCACACATCTATCTTTTTGCAACTCTTGGAGTGCATGTGAGTTGAAAACAGAATATTTCTTATCTGTTTTATTAAGCCAAACTGTTGTTGAGGATGTCATTAATTCTTCAGGTTTAACTGAAACAGGTTTAGGTTACCAAATCAAATTGTTTTATTTTATTCATATCAGTTATTTGTCCACTTGTCCAAACCCTACAACCATCAAAGGCTGCAAAATGTTTTAATAATCATTGTTTCAAATTTGAGATAGTTGATCTTGCTATGAAAAAATCCCTTTGTGTCCTAATCCATCCAGTTATATCTATTCTGAGAGCTTTCTTGCCACAGTCCCATTCCCAGATTCCCTTACCCAATAACTAAATCCTGTTTGGTTGTCAAAATGAAGTTAAGCACCGTTCTCTCGACGCCCCCCTCCCTAACCCTGTCCTAATTCATCCTTCCTCATCCAGTTCTTCTCATCCTTCCTTGCTTTGTTCATCCTCACCCTCCCTCACCCCTTTCACGGCCCCATTCGTCCATCCTTCATCCCCTTCCTTCAGTCCTTCCTTCCATCACCCATCCTTCCCTCCCTAATCTGCCCTTCCCTAGACATCCATCATCTTTCACTTCTTTATCCATCATTTACTCCCTCACCCAATCATCCTTCCACAACCTTTCTATCCATCCAGCTATCCTCCCTCCCCCTCCCTTATTTATCCCTCTATCCATCTTTTTGTCTCACATCCTTTACCCAGTCATGACTTTCTCCTATCTCCAGAGCCGCTGCTCCCACTTCGTGAAACACACACTGTACGTAGGGTAAGTGCCAGGGGGGACCATTAACAAAGCACTTTGGGTTGGTCTTAAACATTTGATAAAGTGCTGTAGAAATTGAATATAAGAAATACGTCAAATAAATAACTCTATCTTCTGAATTAGGGTTTGAAGGTTTGATTGGTAACCTTCTGTTACCCTTAAAAACAATACAGCTACAATAACAGCTGCACTTGTGTTGATTGGCTGATCATTGGTCTTTCTGTGTGTTTACTCTGCAATATGAGTTGTGTTTAAAGCCTCTCTCCCCTCTCTGAGAAAAATAACTTTTTTTTAAAGTTCACACTGATATTTTTTAAAATCTGCAAACACAGTTTAGTTTAGACGTTGGGAAGAGCTTAAAGCTGTTTTAATGCCTGTATCTCATGCACTGATTCTAACCTAAGTTAACACTAGCTGCGTTTACATGGAGAACTTTTGTTCCGATCAAAGGTCCAATCAGAATAAAAATGCGTCATTTAAACATGTCAGCTGATCCGATCGAAAAGAATTTTCAATCCGATCGAAAGAGGTTGTTTAAACCTTTTCACGATCGGATCAGCAGGAATAAATAATCATGTACTCATTCCGATCATTTCTGTGGTGGATGTTGTTTCTGTTTGTTAGAAACTGAAAGAGTTAAGGATTTCTACGTTAAAAATTTCAAAAGAAAAAAAGAAAACCCTCCTTCTTCTGAACAAGTAAACATTGAAACCGTAACGATCATTTTAAATCTATCGATCATGTAGATACAACTGATCAGATCACTTTATCTAGTGTCCATGTAAACATGTCACCTGGAATCTCTGATCAGATTTATTTCAATCGGACGGATGAAATATTTATCCATGTAAACATAGCTAATGATCCTGCTGACATTGCAGTTAGTGAAATCTATTGATTGGCCACCCCATTAAAAGATTCCTGCATACACCCTTGGCCAATGATCAGTTATAATCATAATCACAGCATGTTTGTTGATGCCTGAGAGGTTAATAGTGAGAATTTACTGGAAATAAAGACAGACGCACTGGAAAATACAAAAATCATCTACTTTTTGTGTGTTTAGGGGGCACCACAAAGCAGTTGTGCTTAGGGCACCCACATGACTAGCAGCGGCCCTGCCTTTTTTATCTTCATTTTATTAACTAGTTTCTGGTTTGTTTCAGAAACCATCTGGAAGGGTCCTAAGTCGACTTGGGTCCCTGACATCCTGAGACAGAACCCCTATACTGAGTCTCCTCCTCCCTGCCTTGAACCATGAGACACCCCAGATGAACCAATCAGAAGACCTTCAGATCTCACCATAACTTCATCCACACCTTTCATCAAACCAGTAAGCCCACATTGGCTTGCTAGTAGATATTTCAATATTATAAACAAATTTAGGGAAACATGCCACAAACTGAATGATTTTTAATCTATCTACCATTACCCCATAATCTCATCACTTTTGGCCCCAGTGGTTGCTGTTGGGTAAAGTAAAAATTTATATTAAAAATTCATAAAACTCTTTATTTACCAGTACAGACACTGGACATCCACCACTAACACCAATTGTCCTGTTGTACTCGACAATCTCCGCATCTGCTGTCAGATGGTCCACACATCCTCTGAGTGGTGGAGCTGTGATGTTGTGTCTAACATTCAAAGTAATAAAGAGACAGAAAACAGTTCAGAAAGCAGATCTGATGAGCTGAAGCTGTTAAAGTTACATAAATCGCCTGTTACCTCTGTCTAAGCTGCGCTGGCAGCCCTCCGATGTAATACCAGCTATAGCTTGTCTTGATGTGATCTGTGGAGATCTTTTCTGACCCGTAGTGCACAATAAATCTGTCCGCAATGATAACTGCAAACTGTTTGTCCTGTAAGAAAAAATGAATTCAGAAAGAGTGCACCTCTTCACCTCCACTATCCAAATTCACTGATCTCTGATGATCTTACAGACAGAGACACTCGGTCTGGACTCTGGACTCTGATTTCTCGATCTGCTTGTTGGCCTTGGAGCACCAGAAGGCCTCGTTCCACAAACACACAGAAGAAAGACTCCTAAAACAGAGAAAACACATCAGTTGTTATATTTTGACATTACTGAGTTACTTAGGAATGATTTTTGATTTTCCACTGCTGATCTGTTCACCTCAGTAAAAACAACGTACTTCATTTCCAATGTAGAATAACAAGGCGTTCGTCTCTGGGCTGTTTGTGTGAAATTTGAATAGTTGTCTCTTCTTCTTTTCTGGGTCCTTTATGAATGCCATGTGGTATCCCGTTCCCTCGTAATAATCAGACACCTCGTCCTGGGGAATTCTGATCAAATGGAGTATCTAATCATCATTTGACCTTTTCTTATATCCAAACATCCAATTCTATTTTTTAAGTTTGATATCACTTACTTAACAGCAGGCTGCTTTACATCCATGTTGAAGGCACGCTTGTAGTTGAACAGGCAAACAGGACTGTCGTTGATGTAAGAGAGTTTTATTGCTCCTCTGTACTTGTGGTAACGCAACTCTTTCGGGGGCTGAAAGAGTGACAGAAGACTGAAAAAAGGGTCTAAGAATGTTAACATGTTGGAAATAAAGTTCACTACGATTTGTTGAGGACATTTTTGGCCTCTGAAGCAGAAAGCTCTGTCCTCACAAGGATTTTTCCATTAACCTTTTCCCTCAAGAAACAGCAGTGGGGGACTGCTCTGTGCTCATTCCAGCGACAACACCACAACCGTCTGCACTAAATTGTCCAATTTCAGGCTCTAACTGAGACTGTTATAGTTTGTCAGACAGATACAGGAGCCAATTTTGCCTCCTGAAAAACTATCAAAAAAGGAACTGCTATGGACAAGAACAAAAGTATTTGTAACAAGAGACAACTGGCATTACCAGAGTAGAAAATGTACTTCTGATTTCCTGATAATGACATCAGGGCTTAAGACAATGACTTTTTTGTCTCTTTTCCCACAATTTCTGCGAAAAGTGCAGTTTAAGTTTATAGTGCAATCAGTCCCCCCACCCCGATTTTATTTCCTTCTGCTTTAGCCCCATTTTTTTTTCTGAAGAAACCCTCATTCTGAGCCTCCTGATCTTCCACAATCCAAAATTTCTGGTGAGGATAATGTGTGGGATTAGCAGATGTTGATGTGATGATGCTATTAATGTTTTTCTTGCAGCTTTTGCCACTCTCACATCATCTCCTCAGGCATCCATATTTAGATTTATTTTTTCATTTTTTTTATTTTGGGGCTTTCGGGATAAAGCCACTATGCAACTGACTGGTATTGTTATACAAGCATAAAAAGGCATCACATTGTATCATGACATAATTTGTTACTCAAGCTCATTTCACACTATGAGACAAAACTATGGATTTATAAACTAAAAATAAATATTTACAAGAGTATAAGAAAATCATATCAATGTTGTGCTGAAGATCTTCTCATTTTGACTCATGAAGTTATTGGCTATTAATTCTGGTTTATGAGCTAACAACTCAATGTTATAATCAAACTATTAGTATTATGAATTGGTATTTCATTTTTATATGATAGGTTCTAAATATTATTATTACAAAACATAGTTTAAGTTTTATAGAATAAATGTTTTTAAAAAATAGTTTTAGAAAAAAGTATTTTAATATTATACATTTCAGAATTTTATATTAATGAATTAATAATTTACTATTAATATTATAGATTAATATAATATAAATTAAATTAAATTAAATTAAATTAAATTAAATTAAATTAAATTAAATTAAATTAATTTTATTTTTTTTATTATTTTT
>JBBBVU010000015.1:24117752-24135923 GCA_037177055.1 Atherinosoma microstoma | reverse complement strand
TGTGTGTGTGTGTGTGTGTGTGTGTGTGTGTGTGTGTGTGTGTGTGTGTGTGTGTGTGTGTGTGTGTGTGTGTGACACCAACCACGCAGTGCCCTGTTTGTTCATCACACTCTTCTGAGAGTCCATTACAGCTACACGGCACACAATGCCCCTTGTGTGATCCTGCCCACTCTCTGTAGAAGCCAGAGTTGCATTTCTGTAGAGAGACAGAGAGCTTCACAGCCGACTGGAGGATAATGATCACAAGCAAACACTTTTAATGCCTCATGACCTGGTTAGAAGCTGTCTTTTATCAGAGCAAAGTGATTAATTAAACAGATATCTGGTTTCTTTTTAAAAAATGAAAATATAATCCATTCAAGGGTTGAAATGGCTCTGAGAGTAAAACCTTGAAGAGCTTATGGTCATTCTGGAAATTGACATAGACGAGCTTATTAATGCACTTTGCTTAATGAAGGGTTTAGCTAGGATATCTGGCACATAATGATAGTTTTGTCTAACAGTGACTTCTTTAAGCATTTAATAATGGTTTTATAAAATTCTCATATCATGATACAAAAATTATTGTTATTATTTTTAATCTTCTGTTGCAGTAGCCTGCATCATAATCTAAGAATAGCCCACAAACTGCTATATTACCTGAGTGATAGCACCTGCTGTCTGGTAGTTGAGGGAGGGATCACAGAACGTTTTCATCTCGTGTCTCTTCTGATGGATCTGAGTGTGACCGTCAGGCCAATGCTTTGAATGTTTATAAGTAAAGCAATGAATCAGAGAAAAGCAGAGAAAAGACAAGCACACAGCAATGCAAAGGAAAGAAGTATTCCCCTTCATTTTAAGCCCTTTTAAAACATGCAATAGAAAACCCTTCCACCCAGAGCACTAGATCTCCTCCTGCCAGGTAAATCTCAGTGTAGGTGAACCTTGGACCTTTTTGTGTTTGAGACGAGCAGAAAATCTGTAGGCTATTGCTAGTGTCTACTGGTCTACATAGGTTCAAAGTTCATTGAGGTGTGGTTGAACTTGTTGACATTAAACTTTTTAAGATGCAGTGGATCATATACTCTGGAAATGATAACATATTCAGACTAAACCTGTAAGAGAAGCAATATACTGACAACATATTGCTTATCAGAAACATAAAATATATTAGAAATGTGGTCAAATAAAGAAAAACTTGGAGAAAAAAGTCCACTGACAGAAAATCACTGATGTAAAATGTTTATTTGTAGCTGCAATGTAAAGAAGAATTTTATTTGCACTGTCTCTACCAGATCCAAGTTGAATCCTGAAACTGGTTCACAATCCTATTAAGTCTGAGTAGTTCCAGCCTTCTCACTGTCTATAAGTTAACAGTGTTGCTCAAAGAAAAGAAAAAAAATAATTTTTGCAGTCTGAAAATATTGCATCGGAAATGCATCAACTGTAGATAACATTGTGCAGTTAATCATTCAGTGATCTCACAGGTTAACCTGATTCACTTTATTTAGCACAACCTACAAAATAAGTATGGTTGTATAATGGTAATGCATATTTACACTTACAGAAACAAGACTATGTAACTTAAACAGTGGAACACTGCAGAAGAATCAAAGTTATATCTAAAGCCTAATGTCATCGTGAAAAATATTCTTAAAGTTTGGTGAGCTTTCAAACTGTTAATGCTGAGTTATCCGCTCATCAGCTACAATCAAACACAGCTTTGTAGCTGCTGAGCTAATAGCTAAAGCCAGTGGTTCCCAAACTGGAGGGGTGGGACCCCTAGGGGGGGCCCAGAGTTATGACAGGGGGGGGAATGGACAAACATAGACAAATTTGTAAAAGTACCAATGGACAAATGATGATGAATCAACAACAAACATTTCAACTATGAAAAATAAAGACTAACAAATATGATGAGGCATATCTTGCCTAGGCTTGACCAGGGAATGGCTAAGTAATGGTCACACACAGTGTGTTGAATGTCTCTAAATATCAGCATCTGACAGTATGAAGCCACTTGGGGACTTCCTGTTCTGAACACAAAGAACAGCCTGTTGATTACTTCCAAAGTAAACGACATCCAATAAGCTAAAGAAATTTTCGTGGCACATTTCTTCGTACACGTGGTAATGGGAACATGGGGGGCTGGACAGTATTGTTGTCGATAAAAAGGGGACCCTGCAGAAAAAGTTTGGGAACCACTGGCTAACACAACCTTTTAGCTGCTGAGCTAATAGCTAACGCAACTTTGTAGTTGTTGAGTTAACAGCTAATGAAACGTTTTAGCTCCTGAACTATTAGCTAACCAACTTTGTAGTTGTTGAGCTAATAGCTAATTAAACTTTTTAGCTGCCGAACAAATAGCTAGAAGCCAAAAGTTAATGGAAGTGGAAAACGGTCTTAAATATTACCCCATATTGGCTTCGTTCAAAGTTACATAGTCTTTTTACTATTGTTGTTTTTTTGTTTTTTTGGGGTTAGACAAATTTCTGAAATTTTGAATATCTAACCCATAAAGCTTTTGTGCTTACATCCCTGAGAGAAGTAATGTGTTCACTGTAAAAGGCTGATGTGGATCTTAGCACAAATATTTATCTACACTGTAAGAAATATTCAGATAATATGGATAAGTACAAAATTGCTTGTGTTGTATGAGCACTGACTGATTTTTTTCAGGACCTCTCCCTCAGTGGAAGAACACAGCAGTGACACTCAGCTCTATTTGATCATAATCATAAAATTGGGTACAAGGCATAGCTGGCAATGCCACAAGTGTTCCTGCCATTTCGGACCAACCGCATGTAGCCTCCTTCACCCCAGCTGGTTCCCCAACTAGGAAAAAAACAAAACAGATTTGGATGTTTGTTTATTCATAGAAAATAAATAAATATAAAATGTATCATTCAGTGTGAGAATTCTTGTAGGCTTTGTGTGGAGCTAAACAGACCTGTTTTTGATGATCCAGTAGTCCTGACCTTCGTCTGAACCATAGCCAACCAGCAGCACTGCATGACTCAGATGGTTTGGGTTACAGTTGGGCTCATCATATATTCCTGTCAAGAAAATTCAAAGCAGCTAAATAAGTAAATTAATGTTTTACTGATGTTTGCATTAAGTTTTCACAGTTGAAGTTGTTTTTGTCTTGTTAGAAATTCTAATGAGGTATTATCTGATTTAATATCCCGATTAGCATAAAATAAAAAGAGAAACATAAGAGAAAAAGGAAAATTTGATTACAAAAGCTATAAACAGAAATCTGACATTTTGATGGCATTGTGCGAGTATTTAAGGACAGTTCACCTGAGCTATAGAACAAGAAACTTGAATTATCAGCATCAATGGCTACTGTGATAGGGCCAATAGCTGCCACCGCATCAGCCAGAGCCTGCTCATCTCCTTTAGGTATAAACCTGTAATCTTTGATATGAGCAACTGCAAGCCTGCTGTCATAGAAACAAGGCTGGGTGTCCTGTTGAGAGAGATAAATGTTTCCAGCAGGTTGGATTCAGAATTGTTCCGATTGAATTTTGTAAGGATTTAGGCTGAGCCAACAGGTGGAGCCTTACCACTGACGTGTATGGGTAGGAGTCTGTCGCCTGCAGCCCATTGCCGATCACATAGTCGTAGGCATTGGCCATCCAGGCACCATTGCACCCATGGGTACCGTACGGTCTGGAGCAGTCCACCAGGTTTTGCTCACTCAACGATACAAGCTGACCTGTGCTTTTGTACAGTTGTCCCTCAATGGCTCCTGTAGTGCTGAAAGCCCAGCATGAGCCACAATAACCCTGGAAAGAGAGTTTAAAGCAGATCTGATTGTGATTCTGTCCCACATGACTCTAAAACCTAGAGTTGTCTTACCTGATCTTTAACCTCGGTGACGTAACCCATATTTCTGTAGTCAACAAACCAACTATTTAAATTTTTGGCCTTGTTATGGAGTCTTCGAGCCGAGACATCCTTCCCTCTCTTTGCAAATTGGGCGTTTATCATGGCTCCTTGCAAAACCCGGTACTCCTGTCTTGTCTAAAAATGGAAAACAAAAGGAAGATTGTTCTCTAAAGAATTCGCAACACTGATTTTTATTTGGTTAACCACATATTCAAAACAACAAATCTCATTTAAACTTTAAGTAAAATGATTAGTGCTTCTCTCATATATATGCGTTACCAGTTGGTAGTCTAAGTTAAAGATATCCAATCTCTTTGTTCAAAAGGTAGCCATTTCCAGCTACCATCATTTCTAAAGCTCACATGATGTGGTTGTCAAAACAAAACACTACTCCTTACTAGGTCTCCGTATTTATTCATGGCCATAGTAAATGGCCTTCTCCCCATGAGAAATCCTTGATTGTGGTTTTCGATCATCTGCTTATTGTCTTCCCAGATGACTCTTCTCTGTACATCATCCTAAATGAAAACAAATTCATTAAATAAAAGAATCAAGATATTCAGAGCACACGTGCACTTGTGGTTGATGTCATATATGAATTTCAAACATAAAGTCGGTCTCACCAAATCATCGTGGGATATGCCATGGCTGCTTTTCCAGATCTGCCACTCAGTTAGAACCACCTCGTCCGACTCTGACAGCACACTCTGCGGGTTGCACAGCAGGACGCACAGCAGGACAGCTCTCAGCAGAAGACTGGCCTGCTTAACTACCACAACCAAAGCATGACCGAGAGTTAAACTTTCTTCATAGTAGCTTCATATTTGTGTGTCATTTTACAAAGGCATGAGTTCTCTGATGCAAACTACAGCAACCAAAGCAGTGGTTAATCCCTCTTTAAATCTACACTGAAACCACAACTGGTCAAAACACAACATATCAAATGAACAGATATCATCTTAAAATTTCAAAAAGTTTCAAAGAGTCCTGAAAAGCCTACCTGGACTGAGGTTAGTCTGTTTTGTTCCCATATTCTTAGAGTGAGTGACCAGTGACACAGAAAACACACTACCAACCTGCCTTATATACCTTTCCAGTAAGTACATGTTTCTACTATAATTTTACTTAATCCCTAAATCAACACCTTTGCCAGGTACTAAGAGGGGCATTAGTCCACAAAAATAAGTTGCTTTCCCTGCTCAGACTCCAGAAACCTGTGGTTATCATTTAGAAACAGCCAAAGCTGCAATATTTCAAATCCTTCAAATACCAGGTTAGGACTGAGCACAACACCTGACATCTAACTTTCTAAAACCAGCAGTGAAAGAAGAACTTTACTTAAGAAAAGTGTCTGTACTTTTATATAAACCTATTATATTGAGCAAAATTCTGCATTCAAATTACAACTAAAATCAGATGCAGGGGAACACAATAAACAAAACATCAGTTTGACATGACAGTTTATTACAGGATACAGCCAAAAAGTCTAAATAAGCAAAAAAATTATACAGTTAAAAGAGTGTTTGCAGATTTTAATGAGGTGTTGCACCTTGCTGATTGACTGTAAAAATGCCCCCAACTAGACAGTAATCAGTTGAAACAGTGAAAGGGATATAAACTTCCTTCAAGAAAATGTGGCGCAGAGTGGCAAACTAGTTATTCGCAGCTTTTTCTAAAATTCAGAGCATGCACAGACAAAATTGCAAAGTTATAAAAGGGAAACGTACAGGCAGACCCAAAATCAAGTAGAAACTGGAATCAGTATGAGATCAAACTAGGAAAAGTTTTTTTTGCATTTAAATCCTAACGTCAGCTGTTATTATCATCTAAACAGTAGAAAACGAGGTTCCAGTGAGCCAAAGAGAAGAAGTCCTGAACTGTAAATGATTGGACGAAAGTGATATTCAGCGATTATTAACATCAAGATGATGAAGCTGGAACTTTGGTGCAGGTCCAGTAAAACATATAAATATGACAGCCTGTGGAAAACAAGCTAATTTTCTACAGTCATTGATGATGTGGGGCTGATGTCACGTAAAGATACTATACAGTAAATACACAGTGTACATTCTTGTTCCATCAGTCAGAAGGAGGTTTGGTGATGATGAAGGCATTTTTTCAGGGTGAGAATGTATCTTGCCACAGATCAGAAAGCGTTCTGCCTTTCTTTCAAAGAAGACATTTAAGCTAATAATTCACAATTTGTGACAAGTCTACATGCTCTAAAGCTGATCCGGCAACAGCTGAACATACTGGACTCTTTTTCCTTTGGTTTTAAAAATGAGTTTTTCATCTTAATTGTTAATTATTTACATTTGGTGTGTGTCCCCTTTTCCACATTATTTTCCATACATCTTTTAAAGTTGCCATTAACTACAACTCTTTATTTTATTTATTTATTTATTTAGTAATGTATGCAAGTTTTACAAAGCTAGATTGTTTGGGTGCTATAAAACATTTTATGCCATATCTGTATTTTTTTTAATCTATTCTCCTTTTCTAAACAAAGCAAAATAATTTATTAACTGGTGTTTCCACTCTTTTTGTTCTTCTTTTTCAAAATCTGAATCTTAATAAACTAATGTCATTATAGTGAATTCAATAAAGTCATCTTAAATAAGTTTTTTGCAACAAAAAAACCGTACAGCAACTTTTGTTGCAACTCTTCCCAAACCCCTGCTGCAAAATCTTGCACTTTGGTTTGCAACAATTACCAAAAAAGTGCTTAGAAATCCCAGAGAGACTGAATAAAACCTCAAACTATGATAATCCTTAAATCAGAGGGTGACATTACAGTGGCTTTAACATCAAGTTTATGCTATAAAGTTGTGTATAGCACCACCTTTATACTAACACAGTACCATGCATGATGAATTTGCCTTCTACAAGCAGGCACCAAGTCCTTGTAGAAGGTTTTTTTGTTTGTTTTTGTTTTGTTTTTTGTTTTTTTGTCTCCACTCTTTAACTAGTGGTTTGATTTCTATCAACAATGAAGAGCAAAGAGTACGTCTGTTCAGCAGCGACCCCTGGTGGCCACGCTTGGACCTGCGTGCGGGACACACTGCAGAGGATGCGCGCAGCTGACCGTCCTGTCTGTTATTATGTCGGTGAAAGGGTACCGGGCCCGGCTACACCCAAACACGTTGCAGCAAAACAGGCAAGTGGCGCTCAGCATCGCGTCTAATGACTGAGTGCGCCGGAAGGACAGCCATGAGTCACGAATAAGGTCCACAGGATGTCTTTCAAGGTAAACCAGCTTTCTCCATACATCACTGTCGGCACGCAGCCTGAGAGGGCCTTGATTAGATGACAGATCACACCTGCTTCCTCTTCAAGTAGAGACTAGTTAATTGACGGGGTTTAGATGATGATGATGATGTGATGTGTTCAGCTATAAAACACAGAGAGGAAACAGTAGAGCTGGCATTAGACTGGATATTTACTGACTATAATGCTATCACTCTGTCTAGCTCTGCGGCTGCATGTGCGTGCACGTGTGGTTATAATAACGTATGTGTTATAGTTCTTTCATGCAATGTTCACGAGCTGTTCTGCTCTAAAGAGTGTGCATTAATGATGTTGTGTGGACAAACCGGAAAGTCACACTATAGAGATTTAACCCTTTTCAAGTCCCCACAAATCATACAATTTTAGGGTGAAGAGTTTAAGATAAAAGCTGAGTACCAACCTATGTTTTACAGTCATTAGTACTAACTAAGGCTGTGGTTAGTTATTTAGTAATAAGTAAGGAGAGTCCAGCTGGGAGTGTGTGGAGAGGAGGGGGGTATTGTTCATTATGCACGCTTTATTGGGGACTCATCTGTTATTTATACAGACAATACCATGTGCAACCTTCACACTTAGTGGGGAAACCTGGACCTTCTCTTACTGTCTACGATCAGCATGTGTGATGCTATAATGGTGGTTTCAGTCTCAGTGTTGTGTGTATTTACCCTCCAGAAGGAAACACCCCTGGCTAATGCTGTGTTTTGGGCAGCAAGGAAGGGAAACTTGGCTCTGCTTCAGCTGCTGCTCAACAGCGGGCGAGTGGATGCGGACTGCAGAGACAGTGTACGGACGCTGCATGTCCTGGCTGCTCAGCTGCACGCTTTAACCATAACCCACCTGTGGTAGGGTCACAGAGAGTCTCAAGCCTTACCTCTGTGATGCATGTGTTAGAGTGTGTGGCCTCACTGTAGACAGATTATTCTTTTAAAAGATGTGTAAAAAGTCCCTGAATACTGAGACAGCAAGCCTGCACAAGACACAAAGCATGCAGATATGAGCAGGGGTTTCATGTCTTCAGCTTTCTACATGATTTTGCATAATTTTGCAAAATGTATGTCTGTCAGTATGTACCTTTTTATCCACATGGACATGATTTTGTTCATTACATTTCATTTATATTTCTGTAATCTCTGTTTTATGTGTCTACTTGTTTTGAGTTCCTTTGTAACCATTTTGCCCCACATGTTTTCAGCTTTAGAGCTCATTTTTACATCTCATTAATCTCATGTTTAAATTATTTTGTGACAACTTTGGCCAATTTCCATCTCTCTTTCATTTATTACTGTAGTTTTGTACCATTTGAGTAATTTTGTATCTCTTTGTGGCCATGTTTTTGTCTCCTCAGTTCACTTCTCATTAGCAATGCTTTGGGTATCTTGTGTCTTTCATTAGAACCTATTTATGGTCATTGCATATATGTAAATTTTGTTTTTCTCCATCATATGAAATGTTCATTGTTTTACATTCTGCTGGAAACCTGCAGGATTTAGTTAGTTTATCACCACATTTTTTGCCACTTTTGAGCAAACCATGCAAAGTAAAAGGGTGGGAAAAGAGGTGCAGGCTCAATATCTGTATGTTTCTTTTCAGTATGGAACAACAGCTCTGATGGTGGCATCCTACAGCGGCCATTATGAGTGTGTCAAAGAGCTTATCATGCAAGGAGCAGACATCAACTACCAGAAAGAGGTAAAAATAAATAAATAATAACCTAATGGGTAGCATCTGGAGTTGTGTCGACCTCCTGGACTGCAACTCATTTAGTTTTTCTGTAAAACATCTGAAACAAAAGCAAATAGTTGTTTAAGGTTTGCTTTTGTTAGGATTAAGCAAATTTGAGCTTTTAAGTTCATTTTTCTTACCTACAGGCAGTGGCAAGCTAGAAGTTTGGTCTGCAGACATGTTTAAGTCTATTAACAAAATTTCAGGCTGTTTCTTTAAGATACAAGTGTCTGTAATGTCAGTTTTGTAACTGAAAATTATCTCTAAGAAAACATGCCTGTGGAAATTTAACAGCATCTTAGAGGGGCAGGTAAGAACAGTCGGCAAAACCTTTGAACGTAGGCATTGAATTAATTCCAAAAAACAGAAAATGCAGCTTGAATATTTTTTTATTAACTATATTGCTCATTTTGAACATGTAAAAACAAAATTGAAATGCACGTATAAACAACTTTTTCTTTTCTTTTTTTGGTTATCATCGTTTCCAGACTGGTTCCACAGCTTTGTTCTTCGCCTCCCAGCAGGGACACCATGACGTCGCCAAGCTCCTTTTTGAATTCGGTGCCTCCACTGAGTTCCAGACAAAGGTATGCTGCTTAGGCATGTTTCAATCTTCAGAATAATGGGTGTGATGCTATCATCTCCGACTTCAGAAAGAAAACAAGGCAACGATGCACGAATCTACCGCCGAGTAATACACCTCTTAAGATTCACTGTGCGGCTCTCAAAGACGACTTTCAGCTTATTTTCTTTCTCTTCTCCCGCTGAAGGATGGTGGTACAGCCCTCACTGTCGCCTCTCAGTATGGTCACTCCAAGGTAGTGGACATCCTCTTGAAGAATGGAGCCAATTTGCATGACCAGCTGAATGTGAGACCCTTTGCATCCACATCTGCATCCTGCTGTTAGGCCTCTCTCCTCACCATCAGTACCCCCTCATTGTCCTGTGTTAAGCCTCCTTGTCTGTCAGGAACATGATGGTTAGTTGCTCACAATGCAGCAGGAATCCAGCCTCTCAGGTTTCTGCAGACTGCTGAGTCAGCCATGAATCACCTCTGGCAGGATTGGACTATGTATTTAGCCTTTGGACAACAATCTGACTATCCAGATGTATATTTATAGATAGAAATTACAGATATATGAGCTATATGTTGTCAATACAATGTTCAAGAGTTTTCTGAATGCTCTTAGCAGTGTTAAGTACCATGAAATTTACTTCAATTTTCAGGATGGTGCAACCCCTCTCTTCCTCGCTGCCCAAGGAGGCCATGTGACTGTGATTCGTCAGCTTCTGTCATCTGGTGCCAAGGTTAACCAAGCCAGGGAGGTAATTTAATCTCAAGCACACAGCTCTGCCATTTTTTGTCACCGGCTTCCTCTTTAAGCTTGTTGAAGCTTAAACATAAGATCAATACAGAACCTGCAAGGATGATGTACACTTTCACAGTTCTGCCAATCTGTATAGATTAGTTGAGATGTTTTAATTATCCTCACCCCTTATGTTTTCACTTTTTTTGGGGCAGTGCAGCAGCTTCAGTTAATGTTACTACTCTTTAACTTTGGCTTTTCCATCCAAATGTGTTCCAGATTTGGATGAATTTCTAGTTTAATGTCACAGTAAGATATGCAAAGAGATGGGTATTTCCATCCAGTAATGTGATTAATGAGAGCAATTTAATTAAGGTAAACAGTAGGTGGTGTCAGTCCTCCAGCCAGGACTGCAGAGGAAGCTTTAGCAGAGAACTGAGACAAAGAATAACAGTAAAACCTCAAATAATGGAAAACTAAAGCCTGACTAAAGAGAGCGCAGTGGGTGATCAATATCAATACTTTAGACGTTCTTATGCCAGCGTTTTGTGCGCTCATACGTCATATAAGCTCTGCATGTTAAAACTCCACTAATCTAACATGGAAGTATAAATAAACCTTCATGCCCTCTGTCTCTGCACCCCTCCTTATAACTTTATTCATCAAGGGAAGTGCACTTTGTTTTTTGTATTTTGGAGCTGGTTTCCACAATAACATTTGTAAATACGGATTAAATATACAATACATTATATAATATATTTACTTTATAATCATATTTAATCATATTTGTACAAAGGAAGCTTATTAATACGTTTTTTTTACTTCTGCCCAGTCCTTTTCGATTTTTTTTTTCAATTCAGTTCAATTCAATTGAATGTTTTCTCCAGGACGGCACTGCGCCTCTGTGGATGGCAGCTCAGATGGGTCACAGTGAGGTGGTGAAGGTGCTACTCTTACGTGGAGCCGATCGAGATGGAGACAGAAAAGTACATTGATCTTTTTAGATAAACTACATAAAGGTTTGAATAATCACATTCTTATTTTTGATAGGTGCCATTCAGTTTTTCTTTTTCCCCCAGCAAGGGTATTAAGCAGCCTTGATGTTGGCACAGCACCAGACAGGAAGGCTGGCGTTTTTACTTAACAATTAATTTTGCTGCAAAAAGGAAGATTTTTGGTTTATGTTTATTCTTTTGATCGGAATTTACAATTAACCGTACAAAGTAAAGTAAGAAATTATAAAGAGACTTGCTGGTGAAACATCTGATGTAGTCGAGAGGCTAAAAGTTAATTTTTGGGTTTTGTCTGCTGTGTTTCGAGGATGGATCAACAGCTTTGTTCAAAGCAGCTTTGAAAGGACACAACGGCGTCATTGAGGAGCTCCTGAAATTTTCTCCTTCACTTGGGCTTCTCAAGGTAAAACATGCAGCTGTAGTTGTTGCCCATTTACGTAAATATACTTAGAAATGTGCCAAATATGCTTAGAAATACTGCACAAACTGGATTCCTATTTGTATTTTTTCTCTAGAATGGCTACACAGCACTTCATGCTGCAGTCTTGGGTGGAAATCTTCAGACGGTCCTCCTGCTGCTTGGGGCCAATGCAGACCCCACACTACCCAACAAAGTATGCTCCATAGTTAAGATGAGCAGAGTAAATTTACTGCCTTTAGGCCGCCTTCAGCTCATACATTTTTCTCATGTATATTTTGCAGAACAATGAACTCCCCGCAGATCTTACGAAGAGCGATCGCATCCTAAAGGTTTTACGTCCAAAACTCGTAAATGGACACAGTTGATGACGGCCCAGGTTGCTTCCTTCATACCTCCCTCCACCACAAAGATGATGTGTAGAGAGAGAAAAGAAATACTACAACAGTGTCAAAACTACTCAACTGCAACATGTACCATTTACAGTTCTTGCTTTTGAATGTGGCTGAAGAAATCTGGACAAAATATAGAGCAACACAACATGTTTGTCTGCCATCATCTTCTTTATGTTCCTGGTCTATGATACATGTCTATAACTTTTGCACAAAAAGTAAAGGAAATGTATGTATGGTTGATTATTTCTTTCCCTTAATTAATACCAATTGGTGTTGCCAAAATCACCTTCAACGTTCTCCTGTGAATAGCAACAGTCCAACAGTTGCTGCCAGGTGTGTACCAGTCATCGATGTATGACAGGTAACTGATTGGCACCTAATTAATAGACCGAGATGTCAGAGTGAGATCCTGGAGCCAACAGCAATTCCATATCTCTAGAATCTGGGACCTAACATCTTCCAGGATGACAAAACTCTCCCCTTACAGAGCCAAGATCATCACTGAGTGCCTACAGAATTTGGGAGTGAAGAGGATGGAATGACCTGCCATGAGACCTCAACCCAACTGAACACTTGTGTGATCAATCAGACAGTGACTAAAGTTTTTAGATACTTCTTATTACTGTGGAAGAGTTCAACCATCTAGTCCACCAACTCAAGACAAGAGTGAACACCAACAGGAGAATATTGCAGGGGATTTTGGCACATTTTGGAGGGCACTATTCCACTGTTAACTGTGTTTCATATTCCTTACAAGTTATAACTCAATGTGAAGATGACTAATCAGACTTTCCTCTTATATGTAATACAACGCCATTTGGTATTAAAGGGAAGAAATAATCGACCAACACAAAGTTCCTAACTTTTAAAATTGGTTTTGTTTTTTTATTTATCCCTGGTATTGTAAAATATTTTGCCCACTATTTATTAGCCTTTTTTAATAAATGTATATAAATGGAGAGTCAGTGTGCATGTTCATTATGGTAAGATCATGCAATTTTATCCTGAAAGTTTTGCAGCGAGGAAAATATGAAGACAAAGTTTTGATAATATGTCAAAACACCATGATTTATCACAAGGACACGTTTTCTGTAGTGGAAAGAAAAAGTCCACATAATCTGATTTATATTTATAAACAAGTGTAATAATTAATCAGGAATATCTACATATATTTTGCAAAGCTAAAACAGCTCTGATGTCAGCTCACAGCAGCTGGTGAACGTCATCATGTCATGTGACCTACGCGGAAGTGGCACACTAGCTTTTGATGCGGAAGAGACGAACCTTTGGGATGTTTACCGATTAAAGTTGTTCGATAATGAAAATGTTTTAAGAAAAACTTATGTAGCTTGTAACGGAGAACAAAAGTCAACCTGTTTGTAGCTTTACCTGAAAGAAGCTGAAGTTTGAGCCACACGACGACAACAGATGGCGGGCGGTAATTTACAGGTGAGGGACTAACTTTAACAAAGTAAAGAACGACACCACTTTGTTAGGTTGACTTGTTGTAAATAAAGACTACTTTTAATTATTTTAAGCTTCTAATTTAGCAAAAAAAAGGACTCAACTTTGAACAACTTAAACTTGAAATGACATGACTGGGGTAAATCAGTAATTAATTGCTTTTTAATTGATATTAAATCACTAATAACTAAAATTCTGTATTTTATTAAAATCTCACTTACTTTACTGAAGCATTTCTAGTTTTAAATACATTTTCTTTAAGGCGGCGACATTTTAAACGTTTGTAGACATGTGTTGTTGTTGATTATTTCTAATGTACATATTATAAGTGTAAAAAAACCACTGGTTATGAAACAGAGGTTCTCAACCTGTCTGCCTTCATTACTGTCTAAACAAATCGCTTTATTGTGATCTTTTAAAGCAGAATAGCTTCTCGGTGGGGAACTACACTGAATTCCCAAAATGAAGAATTATATAACAAAACATTTACATTTCATAACATTTTACAGTAAGTTTGCAGCTGCTTTTATCCAAAGTGACATAAATGCAAGGAACAGCATTAAAGCGACAGGACAGTGAGAAACACAGATCTTTATGTTTGTAATAGAGCCATTTAAATATATTTTAATAAATACAGGTCGAGCAGGTCCGGTGGTACAAAGTGAATGCAGAAGTTAAAGTGCAGGTTTGGCGTGTTGGAGGTATCACCTGAGGAGATGAACCTTCTTGAAGGTAGAGGGGGGGATACCTCTGCTCTCATAGCAATTTGACTCAACCATGTTAACTTTAAAAGTGAAATTTTGTTTAAGATGTAATAAAAAGCCAAGTGCAATAAGTAAGGCAAGGCATGTATATGTGTATAGCACATTTCCTGTTCAAAACAATTCAAAGTGCTTTACATAAAACATTAAAAGCATTACAGATAGTGTAAAGAAAGCATTAAAAAGTAGTAAAAGGCAGCAACAAATAGCAAAAATCACAATAAAATCGTTTAGAAATTAATCATAGATTAGTTGTTTGTTTTTTTAAATCACAAATTGACCTGATTAAAACTACGATAAGTTCAGGAAGATAAGGGACCATGTACAAGTTAAACAGAAGAGGTCCAAGGACCCCTGGGGGACTCCACAAGTCATGACCACTCGCTCAGATTCATAGCTGCCGATCAAGTAGCTAATTGTTGACACTTTACATTCAGTTGAAAATAATAATAGGAAAAAGGATGCCTATTATTTTCAAGTTATTTTGAATTCAGTACATCATTACACAAAGAACATCAAGGGTGTGTCTACATCTATATTTCATTATATTTTCTTTTTAAAACGCCTGTTAATTAGCCACTTTTCTTTCATGTTGTTTGTTCACAGAAAGCTATAGACCTGGCCAGCAAAGCTGCAGAGGAAGACAAAGCCAAGAACTATGAAGAGGCCCTCAGATGTTATCAGCATGCCGTGCAGTACTTCCTTCATGTTGTCAAGTGTGAGGAACCAGGCTCACACCGCTAAGTTGAATGTATTTGTGTCATTTTTTCAAGTCCAGTGGGGTGATCTGAGTCTCATTGTTGATGCAGATGAAGCGCAGGGGGATCGAGCGAAGCAGAGCATCAGGGCCAAGTGTGCCGACTACCTGGACAGAGCCGAGCAGCTGAAGGAATATCTGAAGAATAAGGAGAAGAGTCCTCCTGCCAAGCCTGTCAAAGAATCCCAGTCTGGTGATAAAGGGTGAGAGTGATTAATAATTTCTCAGTCTGTTGCCATGGTAACCACTTAAACTCTTCCTTTGTTGTGCAGATTATTCTCGACAAACTGTGACACTTGAATATTGTAGTCGTTGGTCCTGTAATTTGGTATTAATTCAAGTCTTTGTCAGGAACTTAGTTAATAATCTTTCATTCATTTTTATGCATTTTTATTGACTTCAAGTCTGTAAAATTAGATGGGAATTCCATTCAAATGTAAATTAATGAAACTACTTCCTGCTTTTGTTTTATTTCAGGAGCGAAAGTGATGATGGGGAAGATGAAGAGAAGAAGAAGTTCAAAAATCAGCTGTCGGGTGAGTTCCACTGCTGCAGGATTCAGCAGCATTTCATAAAATGAGAAACGCTTCGCCAAATAAATTACTTATCAAACTCTTTCAGGCGCCATCGTCATGGAAAAGCCAAACATTAAGTGGAACGACGTAGCTGGGCTGGAAGGAGCCAAAGAAGCCTTAAAAGAAGCTGTTATCCTCCCCATAAAATTCCCACATCTGTTCACTGGTATTAGAAATGAGATGCAAGTCTTATACCAGTTGAAACTTACTCTGAATAGATGGATATTTGATTGCTTTCTAAATACCGTATCTGTTTATGTAGGGAAGCGAACTCCATGGCGGGGGATCCTGCTGTTTGGCCCTCCAGGAACAGGGAAGTCCTACCTAGCCAAGGCAGTAGCCACAGAAGCAAACAACTCCACCTTCTTCTCCGTCTCCTCCTCTGACCTGGTGTCCAAGTGGTTGGGGGAAAGTGAAAAGTGAGGCTCGGATTTTTTTTTTTAAATGATGATGAAGAGGAACATGACCGACTGGATCAGAAAGCATTTGTTTCCTCTCTTAGGCTGGTGAAGAACCTCTTCGCTTTAGCCCGAGAACACAAACCATCGATCATTTTCATCGACGAGATCGACTCCCTCTGCGGCTCCAGGAGTGAGAACGAGAGTGAAGCAGCTCGTAGGATCAAGACAGAGTTCCTCGTCCAGATGCAGGGTGAGCATGAGGAGATACTACCGTGATTACTCTGGGCTTAAAGTTCAAAAGCTGTACTTTAAGAAATGTTCTTCATCGCCGGGGCAGCCACTGTTTTTATTAATAACTAATTTTCGGATTATTTTGTCTATAATGCTATTGCTTTTCTTTTTATCTGTGTAGAGGATGGTATGACAAAGGAAAATATTTGCTTCAGTCTTTTTCATTTGATAAGATAAAAGACTAAATGCTGCAGCTCTTTCCTCCTCTCAGGTGTCGGTAATGACAATGAAGGAATTCTTGTCCTGGGAGCAACAAATATACCCTGGACACTGGACTCGGCTATCAGGAGAAGGTTGGCTTAACTTAAGTTACTTCGTCATCTTTCGTCATCATCCGAAACCGGTTTCTGTCAAGTTCATAAAGATAATGCTCAGGATGCGAGAGGTTAAATACCTCATAATGACAAGCTGAACCTTTTGTGTTAGGTTTGAAAAGAGGATCTACATTCCTCTACCGGAGGAGCACGCCCGCTCCTTCATGTTCAAACTGCACCTGGGCTCCACCCCCAACCAGCTGTCAGAGGCGGACTTCGCCACTCTGGGCCAGAAGACAGAGGGTTACTCTGGAGCAGACATCAGCGTAATAGTCAGGGACGCCCTCATGCAGCCTGTCAGGAGGGTTCAGTCAGCCACTCACTTCAAAAGGGTAAAAGCAAAGTGACTACCTGTGCTATTTTTAGCAGCAAGTTAAACTTCTTCAGGAATTTGCTCGCCTTAAATGCAACTCTGCTACGTCACAAAGCCCGGATTTCAAACCCAACCATAGAAAACAGAAATAGGACTGCAAGCCAGGGAGTCAGCAATCCGTTTTCATCTCCTCCTTTTATTTCTGTCCATCCACTTATTTATTCAGGTCCAGGGTTCATCGTGGAACAACCCCGACGTTGTGGTGAAAGACCTACTGACGCCGTGCTCACCTGGAGATCCCGACGCCGTGGAGATGACGTGGATGGACGTCCCTGGCGAGAAACTTTTAGAGCCGGTTGTGTCCATGGTAAGAAAAGACTCAAGTCATCTGTTGAGTGGCATTATTGAGAAATACAGCGATGAGGGTCTGTCATGATCTTCCTGATATTCTCCGTGCAGGCGGACATGCTGAGGTCACTGAGCAACACTAAGCCCACAGTCAACGAGCAGGATCTGGACAAGCTGAAGAAGTTTACGGAAGATTTTGGTCAAGAAGGTTAACAACACTCACAATCCTCATAAATAGGACTGCAACCAATAATTACTTTCACTTTGCTGTGGATGATGTTACAAATCTTTTTGGATTATAAATTGAAAGAAATAGTTGACATTGATGAGAGGTTATTGAAGCTCAAATGTCTTTACTTTTATCCACTAAGGCTTGTATTTTTGTCTACATCTTTAAAGTCAACTCATTGCCCTTCTTAAAAACCAAAGATATATATATATATAAATATAAATGTTTACATGTGTTTTTCTTTTTTATTGATTGCATTTCTGTAACCGTTTCAACAGTGCAGTAGATGTGATTTCTACCGCAGGTAGATCTTTGCACCTTTTCAACACTATACTCAAGGTTGAAGTGACTTTCTTGGTTGATTTTTTTTGTAAATGGGAAATTATGACATTTGTGAATGCTTTCTCTTTTATAAACATGCAATCAGCTGTTTCCTTGTTATTCTATTTCACTACAAAGCTTTAAAACCTGCAAGTAGGGTCTCTTGGATTTGTTAAGTTGCTAAAATTGAATAAACTATAATAATGATGTCTTTAAAAAGGTATTTCAGATACATTTACTGGTGAAATATTTTGTCTGTGCACATTTTATTCCCATATTTCCCATTATTTTGCTGTAGTAGGGCTAACTGTCAAACATAGGGATTTCTCTGATGCTTTGATATATTTATAGATCAAGAAGCTTGTGGTGTGAAATATGTTT
>JBBBVU010000015.1:24093011-24115352 GCA_037177055.1 Atherinosoma microstoma | reverse complement strand
TTTCATTTTATTACTCCAGAGGAGTGACTCCCAAATAAAATGTTCCTTCTTGCCTCAACCTCGGACACCAACACCTCAATTTCACATTCAGTGAAATTCTTTTTTTGACTCTTTCCCAACGCCTTCGCCATGGTTATTTGAACAAACGGTGGAAGCCTGCATTGTATATATCAATTTGCATATTAATTTATGGGCTGAGACAGGGCGGTCCACGCGGCACCAGCAGCTGCACTCTATTTCACACAAATTGGGATGTATAAAGGAAAGAAGCGCAGCCACATGCGTGCGCACGATTTATCAAAACATCAAATTCTGGTTTTCATTTACATTTTACACAGTATCCAAACAAAATTTCAAACTGGGGTTGTCATGTGTTCACTTCATTTACCTGTGGGTGAGCATATTCTGAGTAGGGAGGAGGAGCAGATGCCACAACTTCCTGTGCAAAGCCAATCTGAGGAGGGACAACCACCTGCAAAAATTAAAACAACCCAGATGAATCGTCTTACAAACTGCCAACAAAACTGAGCTAAATGGTGTTGAAGACAAATGTAGACAGCAGACAGTTTCTTCTGCTGTGCCTAGGTTTTGGACGTTAAAAAGGAAATATGAGAATCGTCTTTAACAGCCAGATACAGGTGAGAAAAATGTCTCAAAGCAAAGTTGTTTTCATCAAAACCTGTCATAAATCATAGAAATAAAATGTTCTACAAGTCTGAGATCGGGACTTATTTACTGTTAGCGGATTTCTATAAAGCAACTTATAAACATAACGGAATCTCACCGCATTTATTCTGGCATCCTGTAGAGCCATGGTCCAAGCGCTGCAACAAAAGTGGAAACTTTATCTTAAAACTGTATATCTTTTATGAAAACAGATTACAAATACAGAATTAATCAGATATTTTGACCTAGGGTATGTATGCAGTCTTACAGAGCATCATCTGCACTGTCTGCACACAGGCTGATGACCCGTCCATCTCTGCACACTATCTGGAGCAAGGAATCACGTGTCTTTCCCTCCGGTGGGTTCAGATCTAACACGCAATGCAGCAGGACAAAGAGGAAAGATGACACTTTTTTTTTTCTTCTTTTAAATGGAAGCAGGTGGTTAATAATACACTCCAGTGTGATCTCGTCACACAAGCATGAACGTGTGACAAGTACCCTGACATGCAGCAGAGCTTCGGATGTTAATGCAGTTGACCCTCATGTGGATGTCATCCTCCATGTCGCGCCGTTGTTGATCATTGTAGAACACCAGCCGTCCGTCAGCCCATAAGTCAAACCAGTTTCTTTTCCAGCGGCGCAGTATGGTACCTTAAACGGAAAGGTACAGTGAATCTCTTCACTTTCACAGGATTTTATTTGTTTTTTTTAACAATACTTAATTGCTGATTGTGGTATACAGCTCAGGATTACTCACTTTGTCTGTGGAGCCAGCCACTCTTTACCATAGCCATCTTAGAAGTAACACCTAAACAAAAAAATGTATATTTTAGGCACTGTCTTTTAGAACTGAAGGGCTGATGGCTGGGTGGGGCATATCCAAGGCAAACCTTGTGACTGCTATTACAGCTTGTATGTACAAAAACATTTATTTAGAAACTGATAGAAACCATAAATGTGGGCAAAATGGCCTTGTTTGTTGATAACTGGAGGTCAAACTGAGCTTCAATCTAAAGTTATGGAAGCAAAATGATGGGTGATCACAATATTTAATTTCATAGCCTCAGTTGACATTATTAACAGAAACACTATAGGACATTAGTAAAGTCTTGATAGTTAACAGTCTAGTCAATTTTATTTGTGATTTTACAGCTATTTTGATTCTCACATATATTCAAAAATAAATAAATATATAAATAAATAGTAAATGGTCTCAGCTAAGGATAGACAGGGAGAGGGGGTCATCCTATCATGTTATCCGCAAACGTAATGTGAGAAAAGTGGAGGACAGTACAGCCAACTCAAAAATAAGTGGAACAAATTCACCAAAATAATTTTTATCTTGCACGCAAGTAGTTCTTTGTTAGGCAGGCCGTCGTTAATACAACTTAGTTGACCCCAGCCAGACCGGTTAGCATAAGTTAACAATATTCATGGTCAGCTAAATGCTAACATTTAATATTGTAACAGAAGGTAATAATACCTTAAAATATATATATATATATATATATATATATATAAAGTGCATATAAATATTGCTTCACTTACTTGATTCCTTGCTTGGTTGTGAGCAGATGGAATCGTTAGCGAAGAAACAGAGAATGCGGAAGTGAAAAGCACGAAAACAAGATGCCTTCCTTGGAGGAGGGAGATAGTTAACAGGATGGGACGACGGCCTTTATTTCCTGAGTCTATGTTTCCCGTTAGCCCCGCCGAGGGAGCATCCTTATGAACATTCAGTATCTTTGGAGAGGGAGGTGTTTGTTGTGAATGACGTAACCGATCAGCTGACAGCGATGGAAAGTGCTAGCAAACGCAGTGACGGCGCGCTTGTTTATGTGGGCTTCTTCCCTGTGCGTTCACGCGGTCATTTTCCAGCTTACATATTGTTGTATGCTGTGGAAAATAAGTAGTTGTCTGTTGAATTTGTGTTTGTGGGTATAAACGTTTATTAGTTGATAAACTGCAGTAATGGCATCCTGGGTTATTTTTTCTTTCATCTGGTCCTGTAAACGGATGTGGGGAAAGTTATATTTGATTAAAAGAGTCTCAGAACTTCCACAGCACTTATAAGTCACAATGTTTTCACAATCACAAATAATATATATATTCTGTATATTTCAAGTTTTTATGCGCAGGAGAAAATAAATGGAGAAATGCGCGTCTGCAGCCGGAAGCTGTAGCTCTTCAAACTACTAACCGACGGGCAACCCGGGTGTGACAAAACAAACGAACAGTTCTCAGTGCGGATAACCGAGCAAGCTAGAGCAACGCAGAAGCTAAATAGATAACTCGAAATGGCGACGGCAATATACTTGGAGCATTATCTTGACAGTGAGTGTCTATGATTATGCTGTGCTTTTCTTAATATTTTTTAAAAACTTTTGTTTGTTGATGTTTAGTTTGAGAATTTATTGAAGACTTCCCGCTTAGAGGGTTAGTAACGGATAGTGCAGGTACGTTAGAGAATAGCAAGCTGTTAGGTCACTAGCCTGCTAGCTAACCAATTAGCATCATGAAACAGTTTTTTGTTTAGTAAAACAAGGAAAAGTATAAGTATGACGCTGTGTACTCTGATAAAAGGGTGAAGGGAGAAGAGTTGGTCTCATACAGTACAAAGTTTACCGCTTCTAGTTCGGTAGCTTCTCTTGAATGATTAGTTGCTATATCTCGTAACTATGAAAGCTGCAACTAGCATTAATTATGCTAGTTGCAACTATTAAAACTATTTTAAACATGATATATTTTTGTTACATTTTGTTATTGTATAAAAGCAGCAGGCAACACACATGTGCAACCTGTTGGAAACCGCGTTTCCCGTAACCGTTTACGCGCCGGGGCGGGGTGTTGGAAGTGCGTCATGCTGCTGATGTTACTGGAAATGTTCATAGTTAAGCGGCGTCGGCGTTATACAAGCTCTGATCCACACACAGTAAAAAGTTTGTTTGTTTTTTGTTGTTTTGTTTTTGCTATTGCATCATGTGCTTCATCATGTGTCTATATTACTGTCAAGGATCTGGGGCTGCCTTAAAGCTGTTCCATGTTAATCTATAACCCCCAGTAGTGCTAAAATAAGTGGGTTACAAAGTAATAACACGGGTGTTCGTTTTAAGTCCTGCAGCCTGCAAATTCTACAAATTGGATATCAAATTTGAGCTTCTTTTTTAAATTGTTTGAAATAGCTATCTGGACATTGAATTGGATGTGGTCCAGCTTTTATTTTATGTGCACCCACCCATGTTTTTTTCTGTGACATATAGAATTAATCAATTAAATATTGAGCTCATCAGTGTCATTTTTGTTGGTCGTTATTCCACCAATGTTTTCCTACACTTCACAACTGCTCTGCTCACCTGCTGCAGGATCAAAAGCCTCCAGGTTTAACCTCTTACATATGAAACAATTATTGGGGGCCGCTCGTGTCAGGTTATGAGCAATGACGTTGGACATGTAAAACGAATACAATGAAATATCAGCACCGGCAGAGGTCTTATGTCAGATTTATCCCCCAAATTAGTCCAAAACTTGCTGAAAAGTCTTGTTATATGTCAGGAACTAATGTGTTGCTGTATTAATTGTCTTCTCAGGTATTGAAAACCTGCCATGTGAGTTACAGAGGAACTTTACTTTGATGCGGGACCTAGACAACAGGACTGAAGGTGATCATTTAAATCCTTACCCATATCACCCAAAGGCTAAATGGGCTAAACACAAACCTTTACATCTGTTTATACTTTTTTACGTCTGAGAAGGTGCTGTGGAATTATATCTTTAATCTGCAGCTATATGTAGTGGCACATTTACAAATGTTGTCATATATTGTGTTTATCCAGCACTTCAATAATCCTGTGTTTGAGCAGAAAAGAAAGGAGAGATTGACAAACTGGCTGAAGAGTACATCGCAAATGTGAAGAACCTAGCCTCGGAGCAACGAGTGGAACACCTGCAGAAGATTCAAAACGCCTACAGCAAGTGCAAAGAGTTCAGCGATGACAAAGTCCAGCTTGCTATGCAGACGTACGAAATGGTCAGTCTGGAAATATTGGTGATATTTTTTAACTTCTCCGATGTTTTTTCTGTCACCATTCAAATGTTTCCATGTCATTCAAGGTTTTATTGTTATTTTAAAAGGATATTTTAAGATTTACTTATTTAAAACCATGTGTATTCAGGCTGTGACACGAATACATTTCTTTAACCTAGGTGGACAAACATATCCGCAGGCTGGATGCAGATCTGGCTCGGTTTGAAAATGAGCTAAAGGAGAAACTGGAATTGAGTGGCTATGAAAGTACAGATGGCAGAGGACTGAAGAGTAAGTTGAAAACCGATTTTGTCCTGAGATTCTGTATAATAGTTTTAATGGTATCAGGACTTGACATTTATGAAGCAGAGTAAGCTAAATCAATTGTAATGCATTTACATTTATCAGTATTGAAGCTGTGTAATGGTCAGTAGTCAGAAAGCCATCTATGCTGCTTTGTGCTGAGTCCATTATTTTTTAATTGGCTGTCATTTTCCATTTTGGACAAGTAAGTTTGACTAAAGGGCAAGTATAAAACATGTTGTTTTTTTCCAAGAAGAGAAAGAGCTGGGAAAGCTTAATGTTGAGGCCTGATTATTAATGTAAACTGTTTCCTTATAGAGAGTGAATTGCGAGGGCAGAGAGAGAAGCGTGGATCCAGGGGACGAGGAAGGAAAGGATCCGATGAAGATTCTCCCAGAAAGAAAAAGATGAAGAACAGGTAACTTTAAGCTGATTGTTTAGTCATGCTGTGGGGTTCACTAGATGCCATATATAATATCTTTTTGTATTATGTTGGTGTTTTAGTCCAGACTTGAGTGACGCTCTTCTGCCTATGCAACCGTCGGATGTTTTGGACATGCCAGTCGATCCCAATGAGCCTACATACTGCCTTTGTCATCAGGTGTCATACGGAGAGATGATTGGATGTGATAACCCAGATGTAGGTTTTTATTCTTCGTTTTGTTTGTTTGTTTTGCTAAATAGACAAGCTTCCTTAAGTTTAAAGACTCATTATTTTGTTGTCTCTTCATTCTTGCTTGCAGTGTCCTATTGAGTGGTTTCACTTTGCTTGTGTTGATCTTGCCACAAAACCAAAAGGAAAATGGTAAGACTTTCCAAAGACTCAGAATGTAGAAGGAAATGATTCACTCAACATTAATTCAGAGACATATCCATTAGCCTTTGTGTTTTAACTTCTTTTCCCTTTTTTGGGGGGGGGCGCAGGTTTTGTCCAAGATGCACTCAAGACAGGAAGAAAAAATGAGATTTATTGTCATAAATACTTACCTAATGTATGTCTTTTTTATGTTGGTAAATAGTGTATGTGTGTGTGTATGTGTATATATCTATATCTATATATAGATATATATATCCTCTTAAAATTTCTCTGTTGAATGGTGGGTTACGCGGCTTTCTTTAAAGGCCTAATTTGGATTTGGTGTAACGCTATATTTGTGGCACCATCATTCCCCTGTACTGCTTTCACCACGTCCATATTCAGATTTTAGCACAATTTTCTCTGTCGAGGAGCTTTAAAGCAATCACTTCCTGTGTATGATTTGTGCGCTCTGGGTCTATTCAGAAAGTCCCTCCTCTCAAATAATAAGCTATATAGATATATGTATATATATCTATATATAGATATATAATATAATCATAACTAACAAGCTTGGAAAATCCTGGTTTGTGGCTTTAGGATACTTGAAATGTCAGTTTTATAAAGAGCTTCTTTTTAAATGTATGAACAGCCTGCTGATAATTTACTATTTAAACACCCAAATCCTTACTGAAATGGTAAAATGAATTATGTGTCAGATTTTTTTTTTTTTCCTTTTTTGTTACTACCTCCTTAAGGCGTACATCACCACTGTTAACTGACTGCAGCTGATCTGATTTTTTTTTTTTTTTTTTTTTCTAAATTAAGTGTTTTGATTAGCTCAAACCAAACTAGCAATGTAATGTAAAATCATCCTGGATCAAATTTTATCTAAAGCATATGACATTTTTGAATGTATTATGGTCCTAATGCTTGGTCAGTGTCTCCTGTCGGCTGAATGAGATATTTAAGCACTTTAAATGAAAAATGTTCCCCCTTGAAAGGCTTGATACGACAGGCTAAGTTTTGAGAAATAATTTCTCATTTGAAACTTTGCCCTGGCACAGCCAGTATTTCCCCTAAAATTGGTGGATGTGAGTGGCAGTCTGCCAGGTCTGTGCAAGTTTTGGGGAAATGTTGGTGGTTCTCTTCAAACCGTATATGGAAATATCTTTTGTATAATACAATATTTTATAGACACATTTTTCCAAAGATATATTTGTTCTATTGTCTAGTTACTGGTGTACACTCAAAAATAATTTAATAGGATTAGCATCTTTCATATTTGACTGTGAATCACTCATTTACGTGTAAGCCACAAATATAAAAACCAAAGTCTATGTATTTTGTAAAACTCAGTATTTTATAACAAATAAATTTTCACTATTAATCATGCAGCATGTCTCTTTTTTTGTAATTATTATTGTAGTTTGAATGAAACATGAAATGTGAATGACCTGTAGACTGTTTTATCTCTTGTGCTTCTACCCAGGATTAAAAGTCTAGATTCAATCAGAATGTATATCCTTAATGTATCTCAAGTCATGTCGCCCAGCTTCAGGTAGTGGTACTGGTTTAGACGTAGGAGTGCAGTCTATGTTCTGAGGTCAGAGTTTCAAAAACCATCGTCTGATTCATCATCCCAGCTGCACTTGTCCTGCTTCGTCTTGGTGAAATCCACTTCCACGTCATAGACGAAGTCTGGATCATTTTTGTGTTTTCGGTTCTTCTCGAACAGCGTGTCCATTTGGCCCTTCTTGCGAGCCAAATCGTCATCCTCCAGTTTGTTCAGGTCTTCGTCAGGGTCCAGGCGAAATGAGGCAAGGCTGTGCTCAAGGCTAAGGCCTTGCATGTGATCTCGCAAGATGATGTGAAGCTTCTCCACCTGGCTCTGGGGCACTCCCTCTAGGTGGTCCCTGTGCCTCGGGTGGTTCTTCAGTCTTTCAGCAGCCATGATACAGTCTGGAAGGGAAAGAGAGGAGATCAGGAATTCAGAAAACTCAATGGAGACAAAAGATTACTGGGCCTGAATACCCAGGAAAGGATGGTGTTCTTCCAGTATCAGTGTAATTCTTTATGCCAACTAATTTTGGTGATGAGCTAGCACAGCCTGCCTTAATAGCTTAAATATGTCTGGCATTACTCTTAGCAATGCAGTGGAAATGGTTAATCCCCATGTCACGCAAACACTAACTGAGCGATGGCAAACTCTCTGTCAGTGGCCACGACCAGTTCGGTAGTGCCTGCGACCACTCTGTCAGTGACTTCACTACCCACTTCACTGCATACAGAAATGTAAAAAGGAAACACAGGAATCAAAAAGGCTTAGAATATAAATATAAATAGAGGAAAATGCAAGATAAGAAATAATGAGAATGTAAATATGACTGAATAAACAAACTCGATAAATAAATGAATAAATAAAATGTCAGATGAAAATAAAATAAATAATTTTCGGGATAAGAAAATTAATTCATAAGAAAATGTAAAAGGAAAATAGTACAAGAATAAATACAGGCATAAAAATAAAGCAGGAGAAAATGTAAAAAAAAAAATCTAATGAATAAATTAACTGAAAATGGCATGGAAACAAATAAATAGTATCAGAATGTTAAAGTAAGACAGTTGAAATTGACAAGAAAATTACAATCATGCCACATTTTATATGTTTCTTAAAATATTTCTTTTTTTTTAAAACAATTTATGGGCATATCAATTTGGTTTATTGAACCATTGTTATATTTATATATTAATTTTTTTATTTTGGCAGTATCAGTCCTCCATACAGGACCTTTAAACAAATAATTTGATAAATCTACCAAATGTTTGAGTGTTGCTTTTAACCCTGGTTATAAAACTGATAATATCACATTTTCAGATAACAAGTGATACTCTTATTGATCCTCAAAGTTGTATTTTAATGGAAAGATTAACAGCGTTTCATAAAACTGATGTTGTAAAATTGCTTTGGAAATAAACAGCCTTACCAGAATATTTCGTGAAGCACCGTACAGGTATTATTCTTTTTCGCATCCTCTCTGTTTCCGTATCTACGTACACTAAAACTATGGAAGGAGGACTGAACTGCACTCCGCAACGCTTTGCCTCAAAACGCATCTTGTTTGGTATTAAATGCAGCAAACCAAGTTTGATTTGAACTCCTATAGAAGTTCACAGGTGGGAAACCAAAATCATTTTCATTTTCATAATGACTAAGTGTACGTAAAGAGGTTGAATTAGAAATACACAAAAATAAGCCGCCTTTGAAAAGCGTTGCTTGGTCGCTTCGCTACTTTACGTTACGCGGAGACTGGTACCGAAGTCTTCGTCGAAGCCTGTATATATTTTTTTATAAAAATCGAATACCACGTTGTTAGATTTACAATAACAGCTATTATATATAAATATAATTCCAACTGTAGCTGTTTGCGTATATACATTTGGTGTTTAGAGTATCTTAGAACATTAATGTCTTGCTATTTATAAACAGGCACAATCACAGCTCCTCTAGAACTACAAAAGGGTCTTTCGAAGGTTCTTTTTCCGTAAACAGTTGACAGAAGCTAATGGAGTATTGAAATAGGTTGGATTTACGTTTCGCAGTCAGTCACAGAGGTTTTAATGTATTTAGTACTGTTCACTGTGCTGGCTTGTTTATTGACATGCCATTGTTTGGTCGACAAAGGTAAGCAATGTTGGTAGAAACACCTGATGTGTGCCATGAAATCTGTTAGTAGGGGTGATATTCTCTGTAAAAAAAAATATATCATTAATGTCTCTTATTGCTCAAATGGAGTATTGCAAACTTATTTCTTTTTCTAATATTTTTTGAAGGTGCACACCATCTATTGTTTTCTTTACATTGCTTGCATATTTTTGCAGTTGAACATGAAAATCAGGACCATTGTGGTCTGCTGAAAAGGGCCATTGAAGCCTCTACAGTGTCAGTTGAGCTTACCAAAAAGGGTTTTCATAGGTAATGTGGCTATAAATTAAAGTTGGAGAACATTATTTGTTTAAAGAATAAAAAAAAAGAAGTTTAAATTATTTTATTGTGGTCTTTTTGTGATTTAGAGATTTGATAAACACCGTTGAGCTCAGACCTGACACACTCAAGGATGTCCGAGTCTTGCTGGTTCACAGATGGCCAAGTGGTGTCTACATAGATCCATATCAACTGGCATCCATGAGTGATAAAAGAGACTGGCAGGTAGCATTAATCTTTTTTTTAAATTCTCATCAAGCAATTAGATTAAACGTTACACAGTATATTAGTTGGAATAGCAATAATAACATGTCTATAACTATTTCTGTCTTCTCTCTAAGATATTATTTGATTCAACCATTGACCTAGAGCTGCCAGCTCACAAGACTTCAGGATTTCTTACCTATGTTTATCCCTCCTACACTGGACCAACTCCCACTCTCCTAAAAGTAACAATTCCAGTACATGGGCGCTATCATGAGCCTTCTTTTGTTGGGGAAACGTTTACATCTGTCTACATTGAACATCCTGATTTGCTTCTGCGGACAGAAAAATGTAAGCAGGTCATATTTATTTCATAGTCGTGTACATTTATGTTTAGACTATGGTGAAATCCACATTTAATTATCAGTTCAGGAGGAATTCTGATTATGCTAATTGTTAATATATACTGTTGGCAAATGTTGTATGTGATTTTATTTTCATCTTATTTAATCCGAACAATAACTTTACTTCAAAAGGTCCCTCATATTAGTCATTGGAAACACTTTTTAAAACAGTTTCTTCCCTCTAGGTGCACAGCTCAATTTACTAGGGCCTCATACTGTTGTTGATGCCCCATGCACTGCCACCAATTCAAGCACCTGTTCATGGGTTAAAGTCCATCATCAACAGGTGGTTTTCATTTAATCTTTTCAAAATCAATCCATTGTTGTTGTCCCCCTTTCTTTTTTTTTTTACTGAAAAAAATCTTGCTTCTTGCAGGAGCTTGGTCCTTTGAGTTTCCAGCTTCCGGTTGGTGACGGATCTGCAGTGGTGTATATATGCGGAGGAACTCTTTTTGTCACAATGATCTGCTGTGTAGCATTGTCCAAATACATGTGGAGATATCAGATTGTTTAAGCAGTAACAGTCAGCATAACTTGCACTAACCAGTTCATTATTCTTGCATTGTGTTATAGACAAGTAATAAGATTGTTTCAGGTTTGAGGGAACTCCAAACACCCATGTAAAATTCCCCTTTTGAAGATAACATGTTTGTTTTGGAGCGTCCTGTCATTTTGGGCACATTTTTCTTCTGATATGATCTTACTGGAAGATGACACTTGTTTGTTTATTCTGTTAAATGTGACCACTAAACTTGTTTTAACAAATAATATTCTTAAGAAAATAAATAAACATTCAATTGATGTACTAATGATTACCTTTTTTTCTCCATTGTGCAACATTGGATGTAAATATGACTAATGAAGTGGGTGAAAAACCCTATTGAGTGTTATACTTATTTGACATTGACCTGGGCAATGCAAACCATAAGCTGAATTAATATTAAATCATGCTGTGGGGAACCTGTTATTTGAATGATAATTTATAAAGATTAAGCTTTGCAACTGGATACTTGCTTTTAATGCAACTTCTTACAACTGTTTTAAAATGTGTGATTACATCCCCATTTATTAGCGGGGCTTTCAATTCTGGGTTGTGATACACTGTCTGCTCAATCCATTCATTTGAAACATTTATTGAAGGGGGCCAGGGCTGGGTCGGTAGTTCCGCTTCCCCTTCGCCATAGCGGAATTATCCAAGGGCCGAAAAGACAGATGAGAAGTTGCACTGTAAATAGTTGGGAGACACGTTTTTGCTAACTTATTTCTATTTGTACTCCTCCATGTGTACTGTTAAGGTCCCAGTGTTACAGTGGAAGTGGTTTTAACGGATTATAAAGGTTTTCACAGGCCGTCGAGGATCGTCCAGGAGAGAAGTCCTATTCAACTTGAACTGGTCTCCGGTGAGCTCCGCTGGTTCTGCGTCGTCTCCGTTAGCTTGCGATTAGGCACATTTTTTATGGGATAGCTCGCCTCTTAGCTGCTCGTGTGTTATTAGTTAGTGTTTTGCTCGCTAATGCTAAGTTCCCTGGTGGAAAGTGTAGTTGTCAGATGCTAGTTAGCGTTAGCTGAAACCTTTACCCTTTACTAGGATAGCAGTCGCTATTGTAGCATCTCGGGCTAATGGTAACTTCTAGCTAGCACACTTGTTGGCCAAGCTGTTAATATGCTAGCAGCAGCCTGCTAGCCGCCCCTGTTGTTATTAATTTGAAGGCATTTTGGACAGACTTTTGGGTAGTAATACCAATACATTAGAGAGCAATCGAGTAAATGTCAATATGCGGGCACGCTATATGATAATGGGGCAGTTAAGTGTCAGCTCTTCATATCTGTGCACCGATAGGAGCAACTTCCATTATTTTATTATCAAGTCTTTTCTTATAACTCATAAGATATTAAAATGCTACAGTTGCATTATTGATTTGCTTAATAAAATGAAATATGACTTGCCAATTGATGCAGTTATTTTTTATGTTTCAGTTGAGCTACTTTCTTTTGTTCACTGGTAGTATTTTTTAGTAGTTCATGTCTCTCCATATTAAGTTCTGTGTGACTGGTGATGAGACGTGAGACTGAGTACATATGATGTATATTTTCTCACCAGCCATGAATAATGTTCCATGTATTCCCTTTAGACTTTGATAACAACATTCATTGATTACAGAGAGTACCTCCCGATTGTATTTTTCATTGTATCTTTGAACTTCGAACAGCAACTCTTTCATGGTCTTACAATGGTTTGATTTTTGTGTAGGTATCACTTGGTGCTTCCTTTCTCCTGTATGAACACACCAGTACCGCATGCTGATGTGAGCGCTGCCTCCCTCCCTCCTTAAGTGCTTTCCATCCTCACCTGCTGAGTTCCTTGGTCTGGTTAACCCTGTGAGGCTTGCAACAACCTGCCAGCGATGTGTGATAACGGAGACCCAGAAGATAAACCACCTGCACCTCCAGTCAGGATAGGCAGCACCATCTTCAGCACCAGCGCTGGCAAAGACTCACTCTCAGCCAACCACAGCTCCAAACCGCTGCCCTCTGTTCCTGAGGAGAGAAAACGCAATAAGATCATCTCAATCTTTTCTGGGGCTGAAAAAGGTGAAACAAATAATTTGATACCTCCTAGAATTGATTGTGTCTTTGCTTAAGAATTAAATCCTAGTTTGTGCATTTTGTAGCGTCATGATCAATTTCAGTAAAGTTATGTTTACTTGTAGGTGGTAGGAAGAAAGACCGCGACAAAGAGCGGCCGGAGATCTCACCGCCTTCAGATTTTGAACACACCATACATGTCGGTTTTGATGCTGTAACAGGGGAGTTTACAGTGAGTTCCCATTAGACATTCCCATTTTTTTCCCTCACCGAATGCCCTGCTTTTAACTATTGACCCCCATGTGAGCTTGCACGATTTGACCCATTTTCCTGTCTGTTTTTCCTCCTGTAGGGTATGCCAGAGCAATGGGCTCGACTACTCCAGACCTCAAACATCACCAAGTCAGAGCAGAAGAAAAACCCACAGGCTGTGCTTGACGTTCTTAAGTTCTACGACTCTACAGGCAACGGCCGACAGAAGTACCTCAGCTTCTCTTCCTCTGGTAAGTTGAAAACAGCAGAAGAAAAATAGTAGGAGTGTTAAGTTTTCTATGAATTATGGTGTCACTACGCAGTGCAAAGAGCTTGATGGATCTGAAACAAAACCTACTACGTATTACGTGGCTGTGTTAAGCACTCTTTTCTTTTAATTTTCAGAAAAAGACGCATTCACTCCAGGACCTCAATCTGTAAGTATAAAAACAAAACAAAACTTGCAATTTTATATGTAGTATGTTTTATCTTATAATAAACTCTGCTGTTATGCTGTGATTTGATTAGCCTGCTAAAAAAGGCACCGAACCCTCATCTCCAAACATCAAAGACATCGATGATGATGACGATGATGAAGCTCCCCCTCCCATTGTGGCGCCAAGACCAGAACACACAAAGAGTGTAAGTTTCCCTCAACAAAAGAAAAACAATCGTGTTTGGATTCAGCTCGTCATATTCTTATTGCACTTTTGCATGCATAGATCTCCGCTTCATTTCTGTGTGTTTGAGTATTACTTTTTATGTTGTGCAGGTGTACACACGGTCTGTTATTGACCCCATCCCTGCTCCAAGCACGGGTCCAGATGGGGATGCTGCCTCCAAGGCCACTGACAGACAGAAAAAGAAAGGCAAGATGACAGATGAGGAGATCATGGACAAACTGAGTAAGTTATACAAGAATCATAAATCTTACATACACATCATCACAAATATACAAATGTTTATTCCTCCTGTTGCTTCCATTAGCCAGTCCCTTATCACATATTATTTTAATCTGACTCACAGGAACCATTGTCAGCATTGGGGATCCCAAGAAGAAATACACAAGATATGAAAAAATCGGTCAGGGGTGAGTGCACGTCCACTGTTTCCGTATAAAATGTGTGCAATATGTTGTAGTATGAATAGGGCAAATTCAATGAGGACAGATAGCAGTATGAAGAGCAGAAGTGAAATAACTTCTTTAACAGAGACATCATGTTATCAAGAATGCCCCTGCTTTGTCTAATGCGACAAACAAGACATTGTTTTGGGTTGTGGTGGCCATACGATGATGTTCGATTCACAACAGACTAGCCAACTTGTACGGCCTTTCTGTGGCTGATACACTGATTTGATTTTGGGGTACGCTGAAATAATTGGTTTCACCAAAGAATGCGAAAAGCTGCTTGCAATTTGTGAGTTTGAGTAATTGAGTCCTTAAGTGTACACAAATGATTGTTTAGCTAAAGAAGCAGAAGAAAAAAACTGGTACCCCTGCTAACCCACCCAAAAAAAAAGAAATAAAAACCTTTCAGCGCTGTCTGAGATGGTGATTTTGAATCAGTGTCATGTCTTGGAATAAGAAGAGCTGTGTGCACGTGTACCTTATTAACAATTACTTTTTACGGTTTCTAACATACCTACAGACAAGACAAAGATGACACCATGTCTTGGCTCTTTTAACAGTCCAGTTCCATTTTATAAGGAAAAAAACAACAATTTCATTGTGTAAGAAATTAACAATAGGATGTCCTTATTTTTTCACTTGGTGTACTCTGAACTGAAACTGAGGTAATGGATGCTATCCATGTTTCACAACTGAGTATCTAATGCAAAAATGTTTTTGGACGAGTTAATAGAACCTCTGTTTGAGCAGTTTTTGTGCATAATCAGAATCAGGTTGAGTAAAGCCCTGCAGCACAGTCAAACACTACTACGGAGCTGCATCTTGACAGATCCGAGGTTTCACTTGTAGACACTCCAGTACTTGTCAGCCAGTGGTACACTCGCAGTGAAAGAGTTGCATCTTTTGCCTGGTGCTTTGCCATTGATTTTAAGTGATTATTGAAACGGTATGTGTGTATCAGTGACTTTATATTTAGTATAGGAGATGTAAACTTTCAAATGGATCATTTATTAAGATATATGCCATCTAATTTTTTTCCCAGGGCATCAGGAACAGTATTCACAGCCATTGATGTCGCCACAGGACAGGAGGTAATGGATTAAATAAGTGAGGGAACTTTGGGGAAAAAGGCTCTCTAAGGACACAGCAAGACTAGCTGTGTAACTTTAGTTTTACAGCTGTGTTGTGATAATGATGAAATAAGGGTAGTTTTTAGCAGAGGCTGCAAAATTTAAGGTGATCAGGTTAAAAGACACATTGCTGCCATGACTTTAAGTCATTATCCGGTTTGTCAAGCCAGAGTAAATAGTATTGGGTATACACAAAAAAACAATTTATAAATTATTTTTATTATCACAAATTAAAATTTAGAGAAAACTGTTTAAAATGTATTTATCCTGCATTTATGGAGTAAATATTTTTTTACACACTGACAGGTTGCCATCAAACAGATTAATCTACAAAAGCAGCCGAAGAAGGAACTCATCATCAATGAGATTCTAGTGATGAAGGAGCTGAAGAACCCCAACATTGTCAACTTCTTAGACAGGTGAGAGTGAAATTAAACCAGCAGTCTGGATGCTTTGTGAATGTGTTGGAGGCGAGTGTGTAATGATAATTGTAACATATTTAAAAAGAAATGTCTGAATTTATGCTTTTTAATTCTATGTGTTTGTCCCAGTTTCCTGATGGGGGAGGAGCTGTTTGTGGTGATGGAGTATCTGGCCGGTGGCTCGCTGACAGATGTCGTCACAGAGACCTGCATGGATGAAGCTCAGATAGCGGCTGTTTGCAGAGAGGTACGCTACTTCTTGTTTGTGAAGGTCACTTGAAATAAATCTCATTAAAATCCCATTTTATATGGAAGGTAAAAGGAAAACTGTATCCTCAGCCACTTTTTCTACTTTGTTCTCATCTGCAGTGTTTACAAGCATTGGATTTCCTCCATGCAAATCAGGTCATTCACAGGGACATCAAAAGTGACAATGTGTTGCTTGGTATGGACGGTTCTGTGAAGCTGAGTAAGTACTGTGCTGCTGTTGGCAGCTACGAGCAGCAGCCTGGTTAAAAACGTGCACATTTTAAGCCTAAACGCGTCTTTTCCGTTTCTCCGACAGCCGATTTTGGCTTCTGTGCCCAGATCACTCCGGAACAGAGCAAACGTAGCACCATGGTGGGCACGCCTTACTGGATGGCTCCTGAAGTGGTTACCAGAAAGGCTTATGGGCCTAAAGTAGACATTTGGTCATTGGGTATTATGGCCATTGAGATGGTTGAAGGAGAGCCCCCTTACCTGAATGAGAACCCACTACGAGTGAGTACAGAGTATTGGTTTAACTTGTTGGTCTATCGTCCAGGGAGTTGGTTCTGTTACCCTGACATGAAACTCAGTGATATTATCAGTAAATATTGCAACAGTCTCAATCATATTTGTCGTGCAGCTACTAAAAATGAGATCCACGATTTAAGTCTTTTAGCTTGTGGCATGGTTGGCAAACTATGCTTTTATTGTCTCATTAGAACTGGTCCTGTTCTTCACAGCCATTGACAGCAGCATTTAAAGTAGACGTTGAAATAGATAATAAGTTGATTTCATTTGTTTTCATTAACAACCATGTTTCTGTCCGGTTTCTTCTATTACGGTCTCTTTTCTGGTTTAATATTTTGATAAGTTATGGTTAGAGGTATTTCAATAATTACATTTTTAATGCTGTATTTAGTTATTCCTCATGTTTCCATATAAACTTTGTTGAACTTGTCTGAGACTATATATGTTGGTTGTGTGAATACAATCTGAGAAAACTATTTTAGATTATATTAGATAACAAACATTTCTCACTTCACCAGTTTCACGTGGTCTACTTGCTGGAAGTGTGTTGTTTCCCCACAACTGCTCGTTTAAAAGTAATTTGTTCCTTTTTCTCCGGTCTTTTCTCCTGTCACAGGCGTTATACCTGATAGCTACAAATGGCACACCAGAGCTTCAGAATCCAGAGAAGCTGTCTCCTATTTTCCGAGATTTCCTGAATCGCTGCCTGGAAATGGATGTAGAGAAAAGAGGGGGAGGCAAAGAGCTCCTGCAGGTTAAATGCTTTTGCCTGTCTTTATCTTTCATTTCTGCTGTGCTTTTACTGACTTTTTTTTTCCCACCATTCTCATCATCTTCTTCTTTTTGTCGATCTTTGTCTTGTCATTCAGCATCCGTTCCTGAAGTTGGCGAAGCCGCTCTCCAGTCTCACACCTCTCATCCTAGCAGCCAAGGAGGCCATGAAAGGCAACCGTTAGCTGATGAACCCAGCTAACCTGCCTTCCCATTGCTGTGCACAGATATGTGCCAACCATTTAGAGTTTGTGCCAGACAATAGGCTGAGAGTGACTTGCCACTCTTGATGCACCAGCCTTATAAGCCCTGACAAACCTCACTGTGAAGACCAAAAATCGAGAGCACAACCCCACCGCTGTCCATATGAACTCTATTTTTCTCTCAGAAGACAAGTCAAACTTAAGTGCTTAGTTTCAGAGTCGGGCATAGTTAATTTTGTACATGGAATCTCCTGGTGGCATGTTAGGGGCTAGGCCTGTATTTAACGTGGAATGAAGAAGATGCCTAGTTCTATTTAGTTTTTTTAATCAACTGCCTTAAACAAATGCAAAATGTTGCCTAATGTATTGTTGATTGTGTCCATGTTTCTTTTCCCATGATTTTTACTACCTTTGTAATTGACCTTTTCAGCTTGTCAGTGTCTTAGTTATTTTGATACTTGAATTTCATGTTTGTCCCCCCCACCCCCTCTTTCTTGGTTTATAATGTCTCATTCAATGAACACTTGCCATTTCCACGTTGACCCTCGTTTTATGGACATTTCTCATACCGTTTTTTTTTTTTTTTTATTGGAAACCTTTCAGTGCATCGGTCATCATGAACTTGTGCTGTGACTGTGTTGTTCTTCAGCTGTCACACCTGACAGATCTACTGTATCAGTTCTTCCCCTGTATCATTAGTCTCCTGATACCAGAGGCGCACCTTACAGGCAATTAAAATGTTAGATTGACAGGGTTTATACTTTCTTCTCTATTGTTATTAAAAATGAGTATTGTATGTTGAGCTCTGTCCTTCGTGTCCTTCCAGACTGAAGTGTCCATTCCCCCCCTCCCCCATGTGTATATGGTGTACTTCAGTAGTTTGAAGAGAAGTGACCATATTGCACTGATAAGCTGCAAAAGCCTGGGAAAGACAACTTGTTAACTGTTCCCTTTTCTCTGGATGACTAACAATCTTGTCTGAACACTCAAATAAATGTAACTGTTCTGCTTTTATGATTTGGCTGTAAAGGTGATCAGTGTGTTGAAGCATATTTTCTTTTGTAAGGTGGTGTATTAACCAAGTAATGTTTATCACCGGTGGTGCTGTTAGAGGGAGAATACACTCGCATTCTGAAGGATTATCCCTGAAGTATTTTTTTCGTCATAGTGGTGGGAGGTCCAGCTCTGTTCAAAGATTCAGCAATCAGCTTTCCACCAAAGGGTCAGGGGTAGGATGGGACGGTTTGTTTCTGTAAACCCAAACATACCCTTACCTGGTTGGCAGGGTAGAAGCCGGATGGCAGTAGAGGTGTCGGCTACATTATAGCGTGAAGTCATAGTGCCTTCCTTTAATTATAAGGAAGAAAAACATAACACTGAAGGAGAATGGTGGACATCCAGCAGTGTGTTCTTGGTATGTGAATTTAAACAACCAAAAATTCACAGTATATTTCTCGTTGCCAGTCACACAGGAAGTGATGCTTATTTTGCCCAATCAACGCACTGCAGTGTGTCACGCTCCACCCTTTTGTTTCATACTCCACGAGAAGCGAGAACTTTATTCTTGTTCTAAGGCTGCAAGAACAAGAAAATTAGTTTGTTTTGGTCCGGTCAATTCATACTCCACGAGAATCTTCGTCTAGATGGTGCGGGGATTACTGGGGGGTGGTCGTCTGTGTCTTTATGTGCAATGAGTAATTGACCAGGTTGTTTTATATTTAATATGAAACTTTGTCCATTTCGCGCCAGTATCCGTGTCTTTATATACCACGTTTGTTGGATATATTTATGTACTTTCTCACCACCTCGATCAGCTGTTAATTAAAGCCATTCGCTCAATCTTGCCTCAGTGGAAGTGACAACTTTATGCTTTTCTGCGTTAACCACGCCCACCTTAAATGTCCAACCAATCACACAATACTTCACCAGAAAAAAGTTCTGCCAGCTGATGTGTGGAGAACTGTTCTCAAACACCGCTGTGAGAACAAAATTACATTATTTAGTTCTCCTGGCCCAGAGAACAATAACAGTATGTAAGAGCCAAATGTTGAGACCTTAACAGAAGCATCCTAAAAAAAAGGGACAGGTCAGAGCAGGTATTCTGGCACAAATAACAGTTTTTGCCTTTGGAAATGGAAAGAGAGAAAAAAAAAACATAGGACCTGGACCTCTTGGTGGAAACAGGGCTTTAGTATCAGTTTGAGCCTTCAAGCCCAATTTATTTATTATTAAAGTGTTTTCATGAAAGCCTATAAATTATGCATTTTTCTTTTTAACAAAAAAAAACCTATTGTTTAACATTTTAATCAAACCTGTAGATGAACAACTAAACAGAACCACAGCAATCACTGTCAAATAATGGTATGATCGTAGTCTGTCTCCGCATGTGATTGGCCACATGGTACGCCCATCAAAATTGAGTACCGCCCTCATCACAGCAGGAATGGCTGAACCTGAGCGGGTGAAGAGTCGGCTCTCCCCAACGGGAGTCGGTTACAAAGAACCAATAGAAGTGGCTCGTTCGTGAACAGCACATCTCTGTTTCTGACTAGCTGAGCTTAGACTGCTGCCGAAGCTTGGATGTAATGAAGTTCGTGTTTTTCGGTCTGTTTGGGAGATGGCAGTCCACTTGAAAGACAAAGAAGCCTTCCAAAGACTGAACTATCTTTACCAGGTTGGAAAAAGTTTAAAGTTTGTCATCTTCAGCAGTCACGTGGCTAACATGCTAGCTGCCTTGCTAACCGGTTATTTAATTGCGTCAGTTTGTTTTTGTTTATTTTGTCTTCCTTATTTATTTATTTTTATTCCTCTACAGGCTGCACATTGTGTTTTATCTCAAAATCCAGAAAACGTGGAGTTGGCTAGGTTTTACTGCTTCACACAGAAGACGGTTGCCAGGCGTTTGGTTCTCAGACAGTAAGTACAGATGGCTGTGGGTAATGTGGGTGCTTTCATTGAAGACATTATTATGAGTGATTTTATTGTGCATCAACCTTGTAAAGCAAAAGCTTAATTAACAATACGGTTTTGGTTTTCTCATCCAGTCTGTGGTTTTAAATAATAAGGCTATCATCTACAAATGACTCGAAGCCAAATACAAGAATTAATTCTGTTATAATTTTTAGTGTTATTTTTGGAATTGGAAGCTAATTTATGGTATTTCTTTATGCCATGCTCACTTCAAAAAGCCATCAAATATGTTCATTAACTCTACCATTAAAGGATAAACATCTTTTTTAGTCTAAATCTTTGTTGTGGGTGGTTCAAAATATATAGTTCTTAAATACTCTGCATAATTTAAGGGAGAATATGGGCTTACAGCGAAAGAATATCTTATTTAAAGATATTCATCTTTTTTAAGACAGCTTCACAACATTTGGAAAAGAAAAAGGTCTAAATAAAAGATTTAACTTTAACACAAATTGTATAAATATACTTGAGATGAATGCAGTCCCTCTTAAATCACTAAATTGTTGTGATGTGACCACCGAACAATCAACTCTTTGTTTATCAACATGGCTGCAGAGAACACATGCAAATGAAAAAGTAAGAAGTAACTGTGGAAAAACTTTAAAGATTATTTGTAAGGCATACATTTTTTGTTTGGTTGGTTGGTTGTTTTTTTTTAGAACAGAGAAACCTAAGGGCAAAAATAGTCATTTACAACAATGCTTAGGTTTTAGACTTGGTTTTCTTTTTCCTCTGTGTTTGTAGTTTGTTCTGAGGGTGAAGTTTTAACTTTCCAATAAAACCCAGACCAAATGCTCAAGAGATGGCAAAATCATCTGTTTTCCTCTGAATCTCATGCGAGAGTTTGTGGCTGCCGTGTCAGTAAAAATGTATACCAAACAGACAAAAAACAAATAGACTGTGTAGATGTGGGGCTTATGGCAGAAAAGAAAGCTATCTTGGGCATTGAGGTCAAATCTGTTATTTGTTAAATTACCTTTTGGATTGACTAATGGCATCATATTTGTTCAATAAGATTTATCTGGAGAAATATGATTATTCCATTAATTATGTACACTCACTCAGGCCTAAGGGCAACAGATGGGATAGAAATTAGTTTAAAGAGACGTACTAACACATTAATCCCTCATTTTGTTGCAGAGACCCGTCAGTGAAGAGAACGATATGTAAAAGGTGCTGCTCATTGCTCATTCCTGGTGTAACTGCAACAACAAGACAACGAAGTGAGTCAATTTGTCATTTCCACCGACCATCCATGTCATACTGACTGTAGCCCAGCTTTCACGTGCACATATTTCAGAGATTGATGGTGATCAGTTACTTTTCTGGCTTGATCTCTAAAGGAAAAAAGGGCAAGACCCGCTTCACTGTGTTGAGATGTCTCAGCTGTGGCCAGAGCAAGAGGCTGCAGAATAATCCAGATTACTGTCTGTGGGGGGATAGGCCTGAGGCGCAGCTGGAGCAGAAGCAGAAGCAGCCAGGTGAGGTGGCAAACTTTGAAAAATAAGCATGTTAACAGACGACAAGTCACATAATTGCTATAACATGGTGCTGACTGTCTTCTTTCTCTCCTGCAGATCCGGGTTTGGCTGCTAAAAGTCAGCCAAAAAACACAGAGGCTGAAGGGTCATCACAGTCATCTAAACCTCACGCTGCTCAGAGATCTACCAGCACCTAGCCCCAGTTCTTCCCTCCTTTTCTGTAAAATGCATGAAG
>JBBBVU010000015.1:24073299-24085609 GCA_037177055.1 Atherinosoma microstoma | reverse complement strand
TTTCGAACATTTAAATTCTGTTCTTTGAGGCAGGTTTTGTTACCATGGTAACTGGTGCTGGTTGTGAGATAAGAGGTGCAGCTCTGACATCTGCAAGGAGTAAATTATAATTGGTCATCTGAAGTCAACTTCACCCATTTTACACAAACATGCACATTTTCAGAGTTGGAGAAGCGGAGTTGCTCGGGTTTGTAGGCATAGTTAAGCCTAATGTCCTGAAGATAACACAGATATGTTGATCCTGCTTTATAGTGCAGGCCTCTGCTTGCTCTTTATTATGTCAAATTTAAAGAGGAAGAAGGAAAACCAACCAAAACCCTTTTGTGCCTGTGTTGTTGCAGTATCGCTGGCAGCCTGGTGTACTCGTACATAACTCTCACTGAGGAGCAGTCCAGCAAAGCAAGTGACAACAACAAGCTGGACATGAAGGGGAAGGTGGTCGTGTAACAGAGACACTGGATTTTATCATCTGTATTCTGATGAACGGGAAGATTTTTTTTAGTACAACTTTTATTTATGGAGTATTTTTAGAAGCAAATGCGCAGTATTGGTGGGACCGATTTTTTTCCAGAAAATGTCCATGGAAATGGAGCCATGATGTCACCACGCCTCTCCTGCTGCTGCCATGGTTACAAAGTCCTCCAGAGGGATTCGAGGCTGATATCTGATATCTTATACTTTTAGATACTGTTTTCTTTTTAAATATTTTTATTTTGATACTGTACTTGTGTGTTGTGAGAACAAGGGAAGTGGAACCAATAATATTTATAAAGATCTTTTAGTATTTGGACAAACTGAACATTTCACAGTCACATAATGTTTAAGAGTGAAACAGCTGGATTCATCAGCTACTCTAAGGCATCACAGATATTAAATAATTGTTATTTTAAAGACACAATCCTTGTTTTTGTTGCCTTGTCTGTTTTGCTGTTTACAAGGAATGTAACTTTAAATGCCTTCTGAGCGTACAGCGAGATGCACTGACGTTTAGCAACGTTCCGTCTTTAGCTTCGAACTTCTCCTCTTTTTGCAGATGCTGTCAGCTTGCTGCAAACAAACAGCGATCTAGCCTCATTGTCAAAACAACCAAAGTGGATGCGCAGAGGTTTCAGTTCCTGATAAGAATTGTGGCTTTAAATGTTTCTGCCTCCTTTTTTCGAAATAATTTAAAACCGTTTACATTTTACTCCCTCAGTATTATAGTTTGAACTCTCCAAGGCTGTAACTGGTTCCGTTTATGTAGAATGAACAAAAAAAATTCTTGTTTATTTGTACAGGGGGGAATTCATTGTGAAGTTTTAGTTTGCTTGTTGTTTTTGTTTATCTTCCCACAATGTTCTCGCACTTTTTAAAGAGGTGGCGGCTGCAGAGCAACAGAAACGAATTCTCACCTACTGAGACTGAGATTAATGTTTTAAGTGGTACTTGGTTATTTAAAAGATTCATAACCAGATGGGGATGCTGACTTGTTTTCTACATTTTTATCTGCTCAATTTTATATTTATTTATTCTTTTTTTTTTTTTCTTTAGACATTTTTTCAGGTGGAGTTATACAAATTGTCGATGTATCATCTCATAGTAATTTGAAACAAAAAAAAATGTATTTTTACATTAAAAAGAAGAACCTTTACTATTTTGCCAGTCTGTAATTTAATCATTGTTGTTTCAAGAATAATATTTATGGGTGGAGACTATATTTTTACGTTCTTTGATGCTCAGTTTTGGATAATTGATATTTTTGGGGGCTTCCTATGTGCAGCTGAACAAAAATATCAGGGTAACGAAGCCAGACTGGCTTTCATTATTTATTCCAGATTAAATGCACTTATAACAGTTACTCTTCATGTTTTGTTATAACATCTTTAAGGATATCCCCCATCCTGATAAAACAGCAGCTGATGTCTTGATACCACCACTAGGTGAGGCTAAAGTACACCTTTATGTGCAAACTCAAGTTGAACCATGTTCAACTTGAAAGCAACATATTCTAACAAAACATTTTAATTTTCATCATGTCTGGAGATGTATAGGTGCCAATAATTTAATCTGGACTACTAGTGTTTATTCAGTCTCAGTCATCATTTTCTGTCTTTGGGCCTCCATCCTGCAGCTCTTACACACTGCCTGGCCAAAAAGAAAAAAGAAAAAAAGTTGGACCGCCTTTAGCTTTGATTACAGCACCCATTCACTGGCAGTGTTTCCATTGACCTCTGCACTGTCACAAGGTTTGTCTCCAATCACAGTTGCATTCACTTTTCACAAGATCTTGTATCGATGATGGGAGAGTCCGGCCACTGCTCAAAGCCTTCTCCAGCACATCCCAAAGATTCTCAAGGAGGTTCAGGTCTGGACTCAGTGGTGGCCAATCAATGAGTGAAAATGTTTTATGTTTCCTGAATCACTTTCACTGTCTAAGCCCGATGAATCCTGAAATTGTCTCCTGGAATATGGCTGTGCAATTAGGTGAAGAAAAAGTCCATTGATGGAATAACCTGTCCACTCAGTAGTCAGCTGAGCTCACTCTGGGCATGTAGCATTGCTGAACCAAGACCCGTCCAACTGCAGCAAACCCAGACCAAAGACTTCCACCACAGGCTTGTACAGTAGGCACAAGGCATCATGGGTGCATCACTTCATCTGCCTCTCTTCTTACCCTGACCTGCCCATTACTCTGGAGCAATGGAAGAAGGTCATGTGGTCTGATGAGTCCAGATTTATCCTGTTCCAGAGTCCAATCTTCCAATCCTGGCAAATTGAAGCATTTTTCTCTGGTTAGCTTCACTGATTAGTAGTTTTCTTACGACTACACAGCTGTTCAGTCCTAATTCCTTGAGTTCCCGGCACATTGTGTGTGTGTATAGAAATGTTTGCTTTCACCATCAAACATAGCCCTGAGTTCTACTGTTGTTTTTCTATTTGATTTCACCAAACATTTAAGTGATAGCCGATCACCATCATTCAGGATGTTTACTTTTTTTTTTTTACGACATTTCTTCCTGGAAGATGACAGTTCTCCAATCTCCCTCCAGTTCTTCACCCAGTTTTAGTAGTTTCTGTGTCTCCCTGGATGTTTTCTCTGCTTGATGAGCGCCAATGATTTGACTCTTCTTAAACAGACCAACATTTTTCCAGGACTTCGAAATGTGTCTTTCTATATTTAAAAAAAGTGAGGAGCTACTCATTGCATCAGTTGGGGTTAAATAACTTTTACATATTGTCTTAATTAAATCCAGGTTGGCACTTCTTTTGTTTTGGCCAGGCAGTGTTTCCCTGCTGAAACACACCTCACTCAAAATCAATGGATCATTAACATGTTTGTGCAGAACTTAAGCTGATAGGGACATAGATTTATACAAAATTCTGGTTTAAAAAGATTTCCAGTCTTCCCTGAAGGATGGTATGTCGTTGCCATTGAAAGGTGGGATTTTTTGTCAGTGAGATGACAAAAATATGATATTGTTCCAGTGATTAAGGTTAAGGAGGTTTTTAGATTTCCAGTTTAAAACAGAATAACTTTCTTGGTGCTAGAGAGATTAATAAGCTGGTTTTCTGTTTGGTATGTATATTTATATTTTAAAGTTTTCCTAAAAGACACAGATTAAGGAATCTGCAGCTCAGAATATCAGAAAGTTCTTGTGTGATTGTACACCAGTTCACATATTTTGGGAAACAAAGTCCAGAGTGCATGAAAGTAATCATCAGCTACACTCACAGTATATTGTGTGCAGATGTCCGTAGCAACAAATCCCATTTTGTGTCTTTTTCTTTTTTTTTTAATGAGTGATACAGTATGGGTTCTATGGATGGTTTCATTTTGGATTAGCTCTAAAATTGGTCTTTGTTGTCATGATGAATATATTCCTACAAATATCTGTCCAATAATCATGAGTGGAGCAAATACATCTTATTATGTTTGGTGTATGGTACATGTACAGATAAAAACTCTCTGGTGAAACCTCTATTACCACTTCCAACTAAAAATTGTATAAAATGAGCGAGTAATGAAGCATAAAATTGATATAAAACTTTTTAATACAAAAAGAGAAATAAATCACTTTTGATACAAGCTCACAGCATGACAGCTTGTCCTGCTTTTAACATGGTTGATCTTTAAGTACAAAGTATTAAACAGTCCCCACAATTTAAACCCAAGTCATTTTAAACTCATCTTCAAGAAACAGATACATCAACAAGTTAATGTAAAACATTTACTACTTGTATACACACAGACACACACACACACTCGCACTCACACACACACGTATTGTAAACTGGCTGAGCTTACAGGCAGCAAAGAACTACCAGCTGTACAACTGAAAACAGCTACCAAATAATGTTGCATTGTTTTTGCAAGTAATGGGAACATTCAAATAATAGTGAAGCACCTTGACCAGTCTAGTCTGTCCGGACAAATGAGACAAATAATAAAAGCATTTTCAGGATTTTTTTTTCTTTTCAAACTTTGGCTCACAAACATGTTTTTAAATAAAATTAGCTGGATGAAAAAAAAAAAAAAGCACAACGATCAGAAGACATTGATTATCCAGATAGAAAAAGCAGGGACTGCCACAGCAGTTCAGCATAACTCTAATATGTAGAAAGAAAAGAAAGAGAGAAACCTAACTTGGCACAGATACTCTGCTTGATACACAGCATTTCAAATGATTTTCAACCAAGTATGTGCAGTCCGAGGCTGAGAACTGCACTGATCACAGCCAAACTCTGCTGAGAGTACAGGTTAAAAATAATTCAGCTCCAGTTCACGTCTGCATAACCATTCCTCACAGCCAGATTACAACGAATACAAACACACTGATGTACAGTGATATGAGGCATTACATAAAACAAAACAGACTTAAGAAATTCCAAAGACCCTCAAGCATCTTTAAAATCCTTCACAAGTACATACAAACATGATTTCCCTTAGAAGGACACTATAAAGGTAAAAACATTCACAGGTATTCCTAAGATGTTAACAGAGCGGCTTAAAGTCATTCATGTCTTCAAATAGACTGTCCTCTGAAGCCCTGAAAGCTCAGTGAGATTTTTTTTTTCCTTCTTAAACCCAGTGTTGTATCGTCCTCCCTTCAATGTATAGTGTTGTATGAACCTGCAGCTCCAAAACAGCAAGATTAAATTAAGATAGAAAGATGTATGTACTGTTACAGCTACTGTTAATGATCACAGAGGTAGCCAATGATTAATAATAACCACTGGCCTGTGTTTACACTGCTAAGTCCAAAAAGAAAGAAAACAAGTTTCACCGTGGCATTCTTGGTTGTTTTTGTTTCAGATATTTACTCCAAACAGATCAACACAGATCAGCAAGACTGGACAGTAATGTCAACCACCCCAGTGATCCTTTCAGCATCAATGCATCATCTACTGGATTTGCATTATTGTTTTTATCTAGAAAAACAAATAAAGAAACCTTCCACAACATTGCAATTTCTCTATGGGATTAATAAAGTATTTTTCATTTCCTCATCAAAGCTGCTCACCAGCACGGATCACCCCGATTCCTGTTCCACCTGCAGGTAACAGGTAATTTCCATCAGTTCTTTGATCAGCTTCTTTAAAGTTGCACATAAAAAGTTGGATGGGAAAAATAGCTTTTTTTTGTAAAGAGAAAGAGTTGATGCATTTAATTTCAGATGGAAATTCCTTATGCAACCCGGGTTCTGACAAAGCAGATTTAACATGAACTATCAGCTGTTTCTGTTTCAAGAGAAGAAACCAAATGAACTGCATAAACGGAAAAGAAAGCAGCTCTAGCTCTGAGACAGAAATTTTTAAATTTTTGTGCTGTCAGGGGAAAAAAATCCCTTTTGATTGGACGGACCTGCATTCATCAGATCACGAAACTAGACAAAAAAAAAAGTTGACCAAAAATTCCTTAATTCCTACGTGGACAAGATGACTGGCTTTGTTTGCACATTCTTCCTGTTCTGTTAGCAACTACTAGCTTTTATTATTGCATTGCACAACATATCCTATACTGCCACCTGTTGACATCACTGTACAACCCAACAAGCCTGGAGCTGATCTCACACTGGCACTGGAGCCCTAAAATGTTCTTGAGACGTTCTGGAGTGGTGGCAAAGGAAAACACAAACTACAACGCTGGCTCAGAAGTTTCCACCTGGTAAAAATGTCTAGATCAGAGGGTGAGACGTTATATAACAAAGTGCTTGCAGTGTGAGCATGTGTGTGTGCTGCTGAGGTCCTTTCTGCTACTTTCCACTCGCTCTGTGCTCTTGTGGAAAACGAATAATGCAATAGTAACATAAACACAAAGAGGAGCTTCATCTGATATTGTCAGTGGTGTGATTTCTGCATTACAAGCCGCCTCCTGGGCACTCTAACCAGCCGTCTTTTCCGGACCAAATTGTCTGGATTTCCTCATGAAAATCTACAGTCTTGGTGTGTGCTTGATATCCATCCGCTATCAAGTGTCATTTCAAAAGCTGGCTTCAAATTTCCCAGCCAATGTCTTTTTCAATGGCACATTGAATAACAGGTAAAGAGAGACGCTCTTCTAGTTGGACAGCTTTGACAACAAGACCAACCTGCTGTGTAACAACTTCCAAGTTTGCCTCGCTGCATCTTTTACTGATCAGTCACATGAACTACTTCCCAAACACCAATCAATGTGAACCCTGACACAATGCAAGTCTATAACAGATGACCTGAAAGCAGTGTGAGAACCGCGTCCGGACACTTCTTTTTCATTCCGGCAGTAGCCAGGAGCGCTAAAGATAGGTCAACCTTTCACTGTGAGACAGAAGGCACACGCAGGTGCTGCCCTTAATGTGGCAATATAAGCTAGACGAACCTGTGACACAACAATATGAGCAAAATGTTAACACTCCACCCTAAGAGGAGGAAGCAGGAGTGAACAGCACAGGAACCTTTATGTTGCATTTATACGTTTAAAAAAAAGAAAAAGAAGGGTGCAATGGACTGAACTGCCTCCTGCTGTCTTGCTTTAACAACATTTTAAAACAAACACAAAAGATATTTTACCTATTTAAGGTAACTGAAAGGTACCATTTTATAATATTACAGGGAAATATCAAGGCAGCCACCACCAGGCACACTAGGTGGTCCCTCTACAGTCCTCAGGGGAGAAATGAGGCACAAATGTTTCTGAACGAGGCTGTATCCTGTCATTACTTCCAAAATCAAAAGAACGAAGCTTACCTGACCTTTCACCCCATACTCAATAGGCACATGTAGACAAAAAAAAAAAAAAAAGGAGACATGATGAATTAAATATAAATGACCTCTTTCATATAAAAGGGCTTTCTGGATTGAACAGTCCAGCTGCTGTGCGTCAGTGTTACAGTATTACCAGGTTCTCAGCCATGTAACAGAGACTGTAGAAGTTGCAGCCTATGCAGCAGAGGTTACACAGAGAAGACAGCAGTCTGTACCTCCAAAGGCGGCTGCTGAGGTGTTTGTATTTCACATCTGTCTCGCACAGCTTGGCGTAAGCCTCCCGGTTGGACGACAGTCCGATATCCTGACCCAGTCCGCATGCCTGCTCAATAAGGTGCATGTCTGCCATGATCTCTGATGTCATTTGACCAAACCACTGAGCGTTGACAGCTGCAACTGTCACCGACACAAAGAAGATGAAGATCTGGCGGTGAAAGAATAAGCAGGGGTTTAGTTAAGTTTGGGGAAAAAGACGGGATTTGTGTAATTTGATGACCCGGGAACCAACGAGGTACCTGAAAGGCTTCTCTATCGTCCAGCATGTCTTTGGGGTGATACACAGCGTAGATGGTGAGGTTAAAGAAGGCACAGGCTGAACCCAAGTGGAGGTAGAAAGGAACAAGGCGACTCTGAATAAACCCGTACGTGTGTCTGTTTAGATGGTTGTCCATCACAAAGCCTGTTTAGAAATAAAAAAAACAACATTACTGCCACAGAGAAGCTCTACTCTACAGACACTCTGAAAATAATGATAAATCTCAGCAGTCTTTCCACTCCGTGGTTTTAAAACAAGCTTTAAAAGTGAAATTTCATAAACACAGTGACCGTAGTATATGACTAATAAACACTCCCTGACTGAGGTCAGAATCACAGATTTATTCACTTTTAAAAACGTGATGTGCCAGAACAAAAGCGGAGAGGCTTATTTAAGCTTGGGGCTTCTTTCAAAAGTTTACATTCTCTCAAAATTATTTCATTTAGATTCAATATTTGAAGAAATTTCCCTCAAACATCTCTCAAATTCATACTGACTGAGCTAGAGGAACCAATGAGATTTTATTTACAAGATCCAGCTGTGACTGAGCTCCATAATCTCTTGTTTATAAGGTTTTCAGAAGCTCAATCTATCCACAGACTTTCAGCTATTTTCTTTAGATTACCCAATATATTTAGAAATCAGAGTCCATAAAATAACCCACAGATTAACACGCAACTGATGTTAATTATATAATTTAACCAAACTGAGGCTTTAGGCTAATTTAGCCTGGCAGACCTTTCCAAATTGTTTAATGGCACAATTAATTTGATCCCTGCAACTGCTGCCCCATTCATCTGACAGCAGCTTAATATGATAGTGTCGTACCTAAACGAGCACCATCATGCTTTTCCAAAATAGTTTGCACTGGACGCTTACGAAGTCAGAGATATAGCTTTATATAGTTGAATCAAGCCGCTGTTAAAGCACAACCTGATCGTTTTACTGACCCGATGTCATTGTCCCAGTATGTAAACACCAGCTTTAGGTGGAAGTATATCTGACGCAACAACGTTCTGGACTGTGTAAGGAAATATGGAATAAATTTCATCACTTGTAACTTTCTCTGTTGGAGATGACAGTGCATGTAAGTATAGCGGACTTCACAGCACAGAAGTCGTCTTTAAGTTGCTTGAAAGGGGATTTTGTCAGATGAGCTTTGGGTTACGAAATCAAGATTTTTATCAGAGCAGAATGACAACCTGGAAATGCTTTACAACACTGCAACCTGACGTGCTGCATTTCAGTCACAGTTTCAGAAACATTAAGTATCTGGCAAAAGAAACAGAAACATGGAATTCAGTTGTATTAATATACATTTAAGCTCCACTGTTATTCCTAAAAGATGCAAAAGATGAAACTCAGGAGCTTGTACATAGTGCCAAAGCCTATTTGAGTCTTGTTGAGCTTGTACTTGGAGTAATTTCCTTCCCACCTGCATTATTCGAGTGTTTTAGTTTGATTTTGAGAGTCTGAGTAACTTTACTTGTGACTGATAAACACTACAATTTATTTTTTCTAGTGTGTCGTGTAAATGTGCTCATGGTGGAGTGAGTCTTCACTGATTATCTATATATATATATATATATATATATACACACACACACACACACACACACACACACACACACCAAAAGAGGCTAGAATGTTGCAGCAGCTTCTCCTTTCACACATAATGTGTAGCACAGAGATGGTAGTGGACAGTGTCACAAGGTTAAGAGTCACAAGATTACTTTTTTCCCCTTGTTTTGTTTAAACAAGCTGAAAATGACACTTGTTACTGTAATTGCAGTGAAACCTCTCCAAATAAGAGGCCAAGTAAATTACAGTCTTAGCTGACAGCATCCACCACCTGTATTGTGTTAATAAAAAAAACCCAAACAGGACGTGTATGGCATATAGTAAGAAAAGGAAGTTATATAAGGTCTGTAATGCTACGAGGGTAATAAGATTTAATGACTGTGGCCTAAACGTATGTAAACTTCTGACTTTACCTGCAGTGTTAAATGTAGATAGGTATGGGAATGGCATACGTCTTCAAACAAGGAATGTACACACCCGATTCCCACAATGTCAATGTAAACTTTATGAACAAGCCACAACAACAAGTCAAGGCGTGGACGCAGCTGCAGTGACGACCATAACTTTTTCAAAGCTGACACAAAAGGTCCTAAAAAAGCTCTTACAAACTTTTTGCTCAAACCTGATCCAGAAAGAAAAAAAAAAGATTGTGATGGATCTAAGAACACATGCACAGCAGTAAATCCATATCAAAATAATCATAAAACAATATAAATAAATAAATTAGTTTGTGGATCTATATATGCATGTATGTGTTACTTACTTGAAATGAAGGTGACCCAAATTTGCATTCCCCAGTAGGTTGAGAGCAGCAGAAGCTGCAGCAGCTTCACAGTGAAAGTGGGCTCCTGATCAGTGGACATGCTTTTCCTAAAGTTTCTCTCCTCTGCAGACTGGACACTTCTGTAGCTGACAGAGCAGCACCGGGACAGGAAAGTAAGATCTTTTCCCTTCACACCGCTGGTCTAGTTTAATGGACGGTAGTCTCTGCAAACATACAATCATAAAAATGAAGCTATTTTAAGAAAACCACAACTTCTCACCCTAAATAACTGATACACATCAATCTCACTTTTAGTGTGCGAGGGTTAAGTGACAGGTTGTCTAACCACAAATTAAGCAACAGGCTGGTTCGTTATTACAGTTACCCGTAAAAAGGTTGAAAAACTTCCGCATTGATGTCAAGGTAACGGGGTTGCTGTCCTGACCTTACCCGGAGTAGACCTCCATCAGCCCGGCGGAAAAACACGACAAACACGGAAGCAAAGTCACAAAACGTCAATGTTCAACACCAATAGCAAAGCTGAGTTATTTCACTCCAATCAAAACCCTCAGCTGGTTAACATTAAAGGACTGAGGTGGCCCCAACAAGTCTTCAAAGTCACCTCTGCAAAAATGCGCAGTTCTGTGAACTAGCTAGGGCTAAGCAGAGAAAACTAAACTGACTAGCGGCTAACAGCTAGTTAAAACTGGCCCCGTGGCTCTAAGTTAGCTTTACTTTTAAATGTTTTTAGATAAGTCCAGTTCCTGTACAAAGTAACTTCAAGTGAAGAACACATTAATTAAAAGCTAAACAGAGCACAGCTTACCTGCGTTTCCCAAAATCTCTGAGCAGCCTTTACCGGAGACTTTGGCTCCAAACATTAACTTTTAACCGGCTTGACAGTCAGCAGCTACCCGACTAGCTCACTCCCCAAATCACTACAGGGAAGGGGGAGGAACCGCAAGTCTCAGGATGTGCTCTGGAAAATCTACCCCGCAGCTCCCAACAGCTGAAACTGGTTCCCCCAGCAGGTTCAGATAAAATACACATTTTCCCTCTGAAGAAAAGCTCTCCGCTTCAGATGATTCATTTACATACTAGAAGGATGCTCCGATAGTCAGGAGTGGAGGAGTCTCATTTCATTTATTAAGATCCCCATTAGCGACTGCTGGGGTCACCTTTACATTTTATTACAAGTTTAGTTATTTGGCGTGTTTTCTGAAAGGACTGCAACTAGTAAAAAATGGTTAATGATTTGTTTTGATTGATTAAATTAAGAAGTTCAAAAGAGACAAGACATTTGCATCATTATATCAACAAACATGTCTAAGACTCATGAGTGAATTTATTGCAAAACAGATTTTCTGATATTAATATAGTAGTTTGAATACTATTCCTTTTCTATTTTTGTACATAAACAGAAATTAAGGTTTATATATTAAAAAAAGGCCTACTATATTTGAAAATACACTCTGACAACTTTATTACGCACCTCCGTTCAACTGCTTGCTAGCACTAATAACTAGCTCAACTTAAGCATTAGAATGAGGAAGAAAGGAGATTTATGGTTGTTGGTCTGAGTATTTACTGGGATTTTCCCCACACAACCATCTCTAGGGTTTACAGAGAATGGTCTGAAGAAGAGAAAATATCCAGTGAGCAGCAGTTGTCTGGACCAAAATGCCTTGTGCATGTCAGAGGTCAGCAGAGACTGGGGCAGACTGGTTGGAGATTATAACAAGGAAACAGTGATTTAAATAACCACTAGTTATAACCAAGGTATGCAGAATACCATCTCCGACACATCCAATCCTGAGGCAGATGAGCAACAGCAGTAGGAGACCACACCGGGTGTCACTCCTGTCAGCTAAGAACAGGAAACTGACACATTGTCTGGTTTGATAAGTTTTAATTTCAGCTGCAACATTCAGATCCTACAGTCAGAATTTGAGGTAAACAACATGAAAGCATGGATCCATCCTGCCTTATGTCAACGGTTCACCATGCTGGTAGTGTAATGATGTGAGGGATATGTTTTTGGCACACTTTGGGTCCCTGAAAGAGCATCATCACAAAGCTCAAATCATCTCCAACTGGTTTCTCCAACATGACAATGAGTCCACTGTACTCCAGCGGCCTCCACAGTCACCACATCTCAGTCCAATATTCCACCTTTGGGATGTGGTGGAACGGGAGATTCTCATCATGGA
>JBBBVU010000015.1:24039641-24060886 GCA_037177055.1 Atherinosoma microstoma | reverse complement strand
TATCTATCTATCTATCTATCTATCTATCTATCTATCTATCTATCTATCTATCTATCTATCTATCTATCTATCTACATCACCTAAAATCTGACTGCCTTCACAGGTGCCATCCCAAAAATAGAAAATCAAATTCTAACAAATATTCAGTGTTAACTGACCTTTACCAAGGTTAAGGTTGTCCAAGTGACTGCAACATCTGATGTGTTCTGTAGGATGTTCTACATCAACACTTCTGTACTTTCTTAATCATAATCTGGGGGATTGGACTGAGGGTGTGGAGATAATACTGTTTTCCCAGCGATCATTAGAAAGAGTTCTCCGGAGGACTGAAATGAAAATGGTTTTTGTTCGTGTATTTTGCATTACAATGATTATGGATCAGTCACTGAAGCCCCTTTTTTAAAAAAAAGACATGGTAAATTAATATTACACACCTGCACGGATAGTTCCATATGTTGGCTAGTCAGAAGCAAGAGGCAGGAAAATTCTTTTTTATCCAAGAAAACGAAATCAAGCCTTAAAAGAAAATGAGAAGGAGAGAAAATGAAGTGAGGGAAAGCAGCTGAAGGGCGATGACTGCACTACAGGAAACTACTTTTAGTGCCTTTGAAGCCGTTACTTATCCCAAACAGTGCTCTAGCCCTATCAAACTGCAGTTTTAAAGCTCAGAGGGTTTCTCACTTAGCATCCCAAGTTAAAAATTATTAATAAATAATAATAATAATTTGCTCTTTACTTTTACAAATTTTGCTTTACCTTGTACATCAGATGACTGGATATTGAATATCAGAAATAATCCATTGTCATGCATTCCTGCCTTAGATGTCCCAGCCATGAAGTGGATGGTCTCTTCCTCTCTTACGGGAGTTCAGAAAGCAGTAAAATATGTACTGAATCTATATATGGAACTAAAATGAAAGCAATTATCCAGCTGAATGATTTGCAAATGCTATTTGGAGTTATTGTTTTAGAGTGGCTCTGTTTTATAAATCATTTGGATCAATGTGTGATGTGAGGTTGTGATGACGATTGTGTCATAAATTGCTGAAGGATTCAGGCATAAATTCTAAGTCCAGTATGTCCACTTATGTTTAGTAAAATTGCTTTGACGCACACTCATTCACTCTCTTTTATTCTTGCACACACATACACACAGGCTAGAGTGGTAGCCTTCAGACACATTAGACAGAGGGAGGGTGGGGCGCCAGTAAAGATTTCTTAATGGGCTCTGCTGTCCTCTCGTCCATCTGCCTTGATGATAAACACAGATACTCACAAGCCTGATGCGCATCACAGATTTGACCGTGTTATTTATCTTTTTTTCCCTGCAAATCATCAATTTTGACACTTTTCCTCTGGACGCGGAGCTTCAGAGAGTCAGGACTTACACATGGACTCAACCATCAGGAGTATTCTAACAGTAATGGAGATGGAAATAACAGGAGGCAAATAGTAAGATTTAAGAGGAATTCTCTCTCCCAGGATTTCTGTAACTGTGGAATTAAACATTTGGATTTCTGTTCTCTGTCAGAGTGCAGGGGGAATGTGCTCCGTGTTACTGTTTATATGTGAATGACACTATCCAGCCCATCAGAGTCGAACAGTAACCTCAGAAATAGTTGACAGCCTCAGAGGAGGATGCCTTCCCTGCACCATGGAGCAATCTTCATCGGAGCCTTCCTCATTGTGGCTGGGGGCTCCACAGCCTTTCTGGTCGTACCCCAGAACCACCTGCAGGCTTTCTCCCTCTGCTGTGTGGTGCTGGGGGTGGTCATGCTTATCCTCGGGTTATTTTGGGCAATGAACAGCAAAAGTCCAGTGAACTACGACCATCAGGAGTTTGACCCAGAGTGCCCCCATTACCCATACAACGACTGCACCAACTACCCGAATCATGCCCTCTTCTCCCCCCTAGGAAGTCACTTCCCAGAGTCCCAGTCAGTGTTTCTGCCCAGGTGGGTAAAAGACAAATTTGCTTGCTGTAGATGCCATTATTTTCTATGGTTTAGTCTGCTTTAGAAGGGTATTTTTTTTCTACCTTGTTGACAGAAACCAGGAAATACTTCTCTTTTTATAGGCTTTTCTAAACTAGCTTTAAAAAAGAATTTAGTTAACCATGAAATTTGATTTGATTATACAACATAATGCATAAATCTGTAAAAGTATTACCTGCATTACAATTTTGGCAAGTTTATTCTTCTTGTAGTGCAACCCCCCTTTTGTTTTCTTAGCAAATCAAATATCCGCTTGATGAGGTAATCAAATATCTGCTCCTGCTGTTCTACAACTCAATAATATCACTTTCATATGATAATTAGGAAATATGACGAAAATAACAGATAACACGGGTTGAGTGATGTAGGAATCCAGACTAATGTTGGCTCACCTCATGCAGCATATCTTCATGAATTGGCATATATAGTCTGATACACAGATTGACCATAAAATGTAGCTACCATTGCTATCCATTGGTGTGTTGATAACTGTTATGGAGCCTAAATCTGTATATGACATTGGGATTTTTTAATGCTGTTGTTATTACAAATGGAAATTGTTTGTTAATACTTTCTTATCTTCATGTGACCACCTCATGAAACACCTATGAAACAAGTAACGCTCCATAATAAACCCTGAAGTAGGACTGGTTGACGTAGCTTGCCCCATTCAGACAGATACCTGACATGGGCAAAGTCCACAAAATTGTGTGATGCTGATAAGACCAAGTCAACTTTGCTCTGTTTTTTTTTGTTTGTTTTTTACAGAATTAGACATATCTATGAACTAACCAAGGGCTTCTGAGTTAAATTATACCTTTAGTGGCCGGTATTCTGCTGCTCTATCGAATCTCCCAATGGTTTTTTGAAAATTTATTTTGTATGTTTAAAGGTACAACTTATAACCAAACAAAAGGTCGATGACAGAATTTCTCTTATATCTAATCAAAAACTTAGTTTCTATTGGTATCAAATAACTGTACTAAATTAACCGAAATGTTTATATTCTCCTAGAATTACACATTTACATCTACTTGCTGTGGGTCCACATACATAGCAGCAACCATATTTGTGCATTTCTACTACGGTGTCTCTGAATGGACAAACAACCTGCTTTCAGTAGCTACCCACTTTGTTTGACATATGCTTCAGCACCGTTTGGGATAAGTAATGCCTTAAAAGACATATGGAAGAGGACAGTACACATGTAGGCTACACAATTTTGAAGTACTTGTAGTGCAGTTTTTGTTGCACCTGACGCCACTGGATCCACTCACAGATGAAAACATGTTTCTGTCTGCCAGTAATGGCCTGTGCGTTTACAACTGGGCTTAGCATTTGAAGTCTTTTAAATGGCCATCTTTACCACTACATGTCAGTGATTCCCACACGCTGTAAATATGTTAGGGATATTGTGTCACATAACAAATTCTAGCCAGTTGATCCTTCTGTTTTTCAGTAATGGCATGAAGCTAAGCTAAGCTAAGCTAAGCTAAGCTATCTGCTGGTTATAGCGTGAATTTAAGCACAAAAACATGAGAATTACAGTACGAGTCAAATGTTTGACTGGTATTTCTCATTCAATCTAATGGGAAAGTGTGTCCAAACTTTTGATTGGTACTGTAATTCTGTGTGCTAAGATTCAACAAGAAGCTGAGAAGACCTTCTCTTTTTCTGGAGGACTGTAGGCCTACTGTACATATCCATTTGTGTTTTCACATTACTGTTTTAATACGTTATAGGACGATGGATCATCACAGGCATGGTGCTCGTGGAGAAGATTTTGACTATCCTCCCATGGAATCTGGTGGTTTTAGTCCAACCCCTGACCCTCCACCGTGGTTGGGACCCCCGCCTCCCTATGAAGTTGCCATCAAGACCACATGCAGTTCGACACACCTGCGGCGTGCATACTCAGACACACACCTTGCAACAGAGCCTCTGTTTGGACAGTCGAGAGAGACCAGCTTTGAGGTGTGACGCTGGATGATGACGACATCCTGCCTTCTCTATACGTCAATAGGCACAAACACTATAGTAGCTATCAACTTTACTTTATCATTCATCATGAAGCATGCTTCTATCTTGGTGCTAGCATGCTTTCCCAATATTTCCAGAAATTTCAGTCCAGGTGTTATCGGACTTTTAAATATATGGTGAAAGTAGTTCAGCCTCCAACTATCCCATTGTGTTCTGTTTTCCTGGGAAATCAAGCTTGATTTTCAAACAGGACGACGAGGAGATTGTTATTTGGGAGATGGTGGAGTTACTTTTTCTGGGTCTGTCCAAAGATAAAATAAAATCCACCTAATATGACTCATATATGGATTTTATATTTATAGAAGAGACACGGCTTCATTCACTGCTCTGTGAACTTCGGTTTTCAAACTTTGAGTTTGTCTTTGACATTGACATCATGTGTATTTTGCAGCCAGAAGTGACGTGAAGAAGCTTTGACAAGCAACTAGAGTACACTATACACATCCATTCAATAGAGATCGGGTGCTCACCTGTCACTCAAGTGTTTCTTTTTCTGTATTGCATCAGGTTGAAAACATATTCATCACATGGAGAGTTAAAATCCTCAGGGATTAGATCACTTTTGGAGCTAGCCTCAACTAGCCATTCAAGGAAATGCAGTTTATTTATTTTCAGCCCCTCAGGAGCCCACTGGGGTTTAACCCATTAATACAGTTTTCTTGTTAAATTAATACCAACATTTATTAAACCCTTTTTGATAATATGTCATTACATAACATAATTTGATGGCTAATCACAGTGACTTGCAGTCTAAAAGCTATCATAGACCAGATGCATCAAACACAGATAAAACTAAGAACAAAGATTCACCTGTTGAATCTTTATTCTACACTGTTGAACGGGTCATTTCCATCATACAGTGAAGATTTGATCTCAAAGCGACTGTATTAACTACTGTATATTAAACCTCAACCCTGTCCCCTATTTTAGGCCTCTGTTCAAAAATAGGATACTCAACATAAAAATAGTATATCTCTGCAACCACAAGGTCTATTTGAAAACGTTTGGAGTTAAAATAAAGGAAACACTTGTGTGAGATTTGTTAAGAAGAGTAATTAACGGTAAATTTGTTACTGGTGAAGAATGAATTAAGATGGCAGATAGCAAAAATGATTTAAAAAATCAGGCTTGCCTAACCTCCCCCCCCATCCATGCCTGGACAGTCTTTACTCTTTGGGATTCCCCTGTGGTTCATTCTCATTTTTGCTTGCCTGCCAAACAGTGCAGTTTTTCCCCGGGAACAGCAAACTTGAAACCCTGAACAAACGCTTGCCTCGTTTTTTTTTCAGTTTGCGTGGTGCACATGTAATCCTCAGACAGTTGAAAGCAGGGGAACAATGACTCATCTGGCCATATTAGTTTTTCCGCTGCTCGATAGAGCACCACAGCCTTCATGGCAACACCGCCTGAGCCATTAGTATTACAACTTGACTTATTGTAACCACAAAATGTACTTCAAACAATCCTTTTATTGTTTTGGGATCTTCATACATTTTAATAAGTTTGTCTTTCCCTTCAACATCCCTTTGTTCAGAATAAATGACATGATAATCAACTTCCAGAGGCCTTAAACTTGCTTCTCTTTAAGCATGGGGCATTCAGGTGCAGCTTGGAATCTAAAGCTGTCAAAATTCAGGGAGGGGGTCAAACCAAATGCTTTCATTATGTAACTTGCTGTTGTTATTTTGTTTGTTGAGATGAAAAAGAAAAGAAAGGAGATTCTCTGTAACAGATGATTTAATGAATAAACTGATGGGGTAATCATGGTTTGCTCAAGTATGTCTGTGGCCTCTCCAAGGATGATTGATTGTGTGTGTTATTGCCATCACACTCATGTAGAATTGTCAGCTATTTGGGGTGAGGGGGATGCTGTTCTCCACTTTTCTGAGCTTTGACAACACAAGCACAATTAATTCTTGCTGGTTTGAATCACAGGATTACAGATGATCCAACATATTTTGCATTATATCTCTATATGCATGCGCGTGTGACTGAACAAAGACAATAGAAAGGAGAACACTATGTCAGTTGCTGTGAGAGCACATCATTTAAAAAAAAAAAATACAAAACAGGGATGAAGGAGTCAGTTTCAGATGCTTGGTTGTCAGCAAAGACGATTGGGAATTTGCAGCAGTCTTAATCCTTGTATTATTTTAGATTTTAGTTGTAAAACTGGGGGAAAAAAAGGTTCTTGAAATTGGGATTTTTGGATTGAATATTTAAATTGCGCAAAATCTCAAACCATGTAGGGTCACAAACTGATTATGAAACAGTGGGCCCCGGGGCAAAGACGAGAAAAACCTGTTCTAACAATGACTGAGACGACCAGGCTAGGGGAACAGATAAGCACATGCCGCACAGTTTGTCACCGTTTTGTGTAAGGAGTGTGTCTTAAAGAGATCTTACACCATTATTCATGTTGCCAAGGTTTATTTAAGCTTAATTTTGGTTGTTTATATAAAAATTAAGCAAAATTAACATCTTTTTTTGTCCCTATTGCTAATTTTTTACCCATTTAGGTAATTTTGTGTCTCAAAGTTAATTTTGTCTCCTCTTGGCCATTTTGTACCTCAGTGCAGTAATTATGCTTCTATTTATTTCATTCAGTTTTGTCACATTGTGTTTCTTCTTTGAATCATTTTGTTTGTCTTCATTGTCACTTTATGCTTCTCAGTTCATTATTTTGCATGTCTTTTGGCATCTTTATATCTTGTTAAAGCCATTCTACGCATATCTCAGTATTTTTGCATCCCATTAAAGTTGATTTATTTTTGCATCTGTGTTGCCTTTTCATCTCTGTAGTAATTTTCTTTCTTAAACTTCTGTTTGAGAGTCTTAAGCCACTTGTCATTTTTGCTTTTAAGTAACCTTTCTGTAACCTTTTAACGTGATCTTTAGCGATAGTTCTCCAGATTTGGAGGACATGGTCTACTTTTTTACGTATTCCTTCATTTATAGAGAAAAATATGTTCTTTGTGTGTGTGTATTTTTTAAATTGAACTCATCTACTTGCAAGAATGAGTCAGAAAGATTTCTCCATCTCTTTAGCACAACTCAGCACTGCACAAGCTGCGTATGCCCAAGATTATATTGTGCGATGAAATTGTGATCTCGTAATTACACAAAGGGACAAAGGGGGAAGGAAACAAAACAAAACAAAACAAAACAAAAAAAACCCAACACATTATCTGCATATAAATGACAACTTAGCAAAAACCTACTTTAAATAGTATCTTTCGGCACTTTGTAACTAGCAACCTGAAAATAACAGTCTGGTGAATATAAAACAGTATTTTAGCAACAACAAAGTGGTTCCCTAAGAACTATTTGTTGTATTTTGGGATGTCTCAGCATGATATGCAGTTTGTCTCTTCAACAATGAAGGAAATTGGATAAGTGGATGACAAAAGAGGTGTCAGCCCTGGTACAGGACCTTCGGTTGATCCATCTACTCATCACTGAAGCTTTATCAGAAAGGGTCTCTATGTGTGGCGTCTTAAAGAAGAGAAACAAAGAGAAAAAGCTGAGGTATCAGCAGATGTGAGGAGAGATAATAAATCCTCCTCAGAGACCAGAACTCAACATTATTGAAGTAGGCTAGTGTTAGATCATCTTGACAGAGAGCAGAATAAAAAGAAGAACTTTGGAAAGTCCTTCAAGAAGCATGGAGAACTACACCTGAAGACTACTTAAAGAAATTACGAAACATCTTGTCTAAAAGAGGGTTCAGCCATGCTATGTTTGCAATATGGGGTTTATATGAGTGCTTGAGCGACTCCTGGCCTGTGGCTCATCGTGTTAAAACAAACATAGTAAAGAAATCATTCATTCCAACTGCAATCAACATTTTCAACAAGTCTTAGTTTAGTTTTTCTTAGCTCATAGACAAATTTCCACTGGTTTACAATGGACATAAAGTCTAAGTTTCTAGTCTAAATCTAGTATTGTCTTGCTGAAATATGCAAGATCTTCTCTGAAAGAGACTTTGTCTGGATGGGAGCAGATGTTGCTCTAAAACCTCTGTATGCTTTTCAGCATGACAGTCTTCACAGATGTGTAAGCTGCCCATTGACACTAATACACCTCTATACCATCAGAGATGCAGGTTTTTGAACAATTTGCATATAGCAAGCTGGATGGTTAATCCTCTTTTTAGTCTGCAGGATGCGGCATCCACAGTTTTAAAAAAGAATTAAAAATTTTATTAATCCGATCAACAACACAGTTTTCCATTTTAAATGAGCTTTGGCCCAGAGAAGACGGTGGCCTTTCTGGATCATGTTCACATATGACTTCTTTTTCTTTTCTTTTTTTTATGATAGAGCTTAAACCTGCATTTGTGGATTTCATGGTGGACTGTGTTTTCCTGAGTATGCAGTGATTTCCAGTAGAGAATCATGCCTGTTTTTAATTCAGTGCTTCCTGAGGACCCCAAGGTCATGAGCATGCAGTTTTGATCTTAGGTCTGGTCCTTTCAGCACAGGGATTTTTCCTGATTCTCTGAATCTTGTAGTGATATTATCCACTAGATCAGTGGTTTTCAAACCTGGGTTCGGGGCCCCAATGGGGGTCGTAGGATAATTTCAGGGGGTCACCAGATAATTGTCAAAAAATATATTGCCTACATTTATCAAATAAATTTGGGATTTGTAATAAAATGAAATGAAATGAAATAAACTTTATTTATCCCTCTTAGAGGGATATGACAGAAAACCATATGGCTGTCAAATCAAACCATTAATTCAGAGATAAATCTGTGAAATTAGAACCTGAGTTTGGTGTTATCTCAGAGAGAAAAGCTGATTTTGGGCATGGTGGTTCTTTGTCTCAGCAGTGAAGAAAATCCTCCTTATTTATCGAGATTCTAACCTTGGGGGTCGTGGCTCAAAAAGTTTGGGAACCCCTGCACTACATACGGTCTTCAAAGTCTTCAAAATTTTATAGTGAGGAACATTTTTTTTAAAAATTGTTCCCCAACTTTTTATGCTTTTTGTCGCAGATTGGTGAACGTCTTCCCATCTTTACATCTAAGAGGCTCTGCCTCTCTGAAGTGCTCCTGTTGCCACCTAACCTAATTAGTTGTCAAATGCTCCTCTAGCTGTTCTTATTTGTGCCAATTACTTTCAACTTTTTCAAGATGTGCTGTTGCCATCAAATTCAAAACAAGTGAATATTTTCCATAAAATGGTAAAATGTCTCATTTTCAATATCTGATTTGTTGTTTATGTTCTATATTATTAAGAAGAAAGGCTACATTCAGACCTTGGGAGATAGAGGCTTTAGGTTGGCAACACGCTGAAGACAGAGATAATAAGCAGCTAAAAGTAGGATCACATATCAGACTAAGGATCCACCACTACAGTCAATTTAGTTTCAATACAATCATATAATGTTGCAGTATATATATTTAACTGTGACTGTAACTCTATATGTTTGAGCATCTTGCCAAAAATGAGGCAAAGTGACTGAGACCGTGTGAACGCCCTGCCCTCCTTCCCTCGTCACTAAACCCGTCCTCATTAAAAAGAAAAAACACTTCCTCACAGCGCAACTGTCTTCTGCTGCTGCCGTGGCCAGATGAAATCCACACGGAAACCTGCCTACAAGCAACATCAACTCCTATCTAACGGATCTGCAGCAATTTCCCCTCTGCAAAACCGGATATGAGTGCTGTTTGGGGAAAGAAAGCAAAGTGGCAGAGAGTCACATCATGAGAGAGGCGCGGTGGATTAGCAGGATATACGGACTGACCCGGATAGACTGTTTTCCCAGATTTTTCCAGGGATCGGGAAGGAGGCACCACGGGAAGAATCAAAGTTGATGATAAGGAAAAGAGGAATGATAACTGCTTCAGCTCAGAGAGCGGCTGAACAGCTCATCCCCGCAGTTTTCTGTCAGGTATGGAGAGGATCGATGTTTACAACGCGCCCTCACTCCCTCCTTCACGCGCTCGCAAAGATTATTTACATGTTGCGCTATCTGCTGGTGTTTGTTTCCTTCTGTTTGCTGCTGTTAGCTCTTGTCCTCTTCACTTCCACACACTTCTTGGATCTTCATCTGTCTTCTCCCACCTCCAGACTGGCTGTGGCCGAAGTGGATGCGCAGCTGTAGCTGGAAGAAGTGAACCCCCGGAGGGCAGGAGCTCCTGAGATGCCCATCCATCATGGCACGCTGCTCTGTCTGGGTCTGCTGCTGGTGACTATCGGGGGGTTCGTGAGCTCTGGTGTTAGCATGACCCATCCATCAGTCCCACTGTTTTTACTCGGGATATTTCTATGCCTGGGGGGTGTGGGCCTGCTGGCTACTGGATTTTGCATGGCCATGAGGAACCTCCAGGCAGCAGTGCCAGGACACTTTCTCTTGCACCCCCGCACGGGTACGCGTTTCAACCCCCAGCAGAGCTTGGCCATACAAAGGTACACACTCTTTCTAAAACGTGTGTGAGTAGAGAAGAGCAAACAATAGCGTTACAGGATTAAACTACAGTATGGGAAAGAATAAAACACATTTGTTGGCTGCATTGGGCATTGTTTAATGATACATAAAAAAAAGAGTAAATAATAAATCAGTTATACCTTTTGGGGCCTCTAATTGCCAACTTGTGTTGAATCAGAACTCATTAAACTAAACCTACAGAAAACCCTTTAACAAAACAAAAAACCTACAACCAGAGGTCATTCTAGAGTTTTTAGGGCTCTGGGCAAAGTTTCAAAGAGGGCCCCACATATTGAAGACTCAATTCAATTCAGTTAAGAAGTCTACTATTTTGATGGTACCTTGCTAAGGTCGCACTTGTTCTAAAGTCGCCATGCTAACATGCCTAAATATTGATAATAAGTAAGATTGTAATTTTTTTGATTTTTTGTTTTGTTTTGTCAAAATTTGATCCCTCAATGTGATTTTGTCCAACAATTACTTAAAAAGGGCCACATGTGAGGAAATCACATTGAGGGCTCATAGTTCAACAAAACTAAAATCTACAACCTTATTAGCATGCTGACTTTAGCACTTACTACATCGTTAGCAAGCTGACACCAAGGTTGAAGATTTTAGTTTTGTTGAGTTGTGAGCCTACAATAGGATTTCTTTTAACAACCACTTTTCCTTTCATGTTGGCTATTTGAGTAATTGTTAGAAAAATACAGGGCTCACAATTCAACAAATCAACCTACAACCTTGGTGGCTGCTGGTTAAGGTTGTGCTAAGTGCTAAAGTCAGCAAGCTAACATGCTTACAATGTTAATAGTCAGCAGGTATGTAGAACATGTTGGTCATCTTAAATTACAGTGTTAGGATGCTAAAATGCACTAATTAGACCTTCAACACAAAGCTGAGGCTTCTGGAGTTGTGTGGAGTTTAGTGGAGACTCAATTTAGGGATTAAAAATCATCCAGAGGGAGTTATGTTTGTATCAAATTAAATGGTTATCTATCAAATATTTATTAATATATTTCACTCAAAGCCACCACATCACCTTGTAGTGTTACAGAGGAAAGATCAGGTGTTTATTCTGTAGGAACTGTGAATGCCTGCTCAAGTAGGGCTGAAATTTAATTCAGTAGCTGCTGAGATATCGCAGTCCGTTCCAAAAAGGTGAACCAGTATGCCCGCCATCAGACAGGAATCCCCTGGCACAAAGAACAATGCTTTCCTTTTCCAGCCCGCTCTGCTACTTTTCAGGCTTCCCGTTTATTGTTCAAGGAAAAAAACAAAAAACAAAATAAACCTGTCTTGCAGACAAATACCAGAACATACCATCCACTGGTCTTGTTGAGAAGGATCACGGGGAAAGATCCAAGTGTCTTAGTTAGTCTATAACAGAGAGCATTAGGAACCTGATAACCTGTGATGCTGAAAAGCAACTGATTCTCTAATTGTGGAACAATTTTTCAGAAGTAGGTCATGAAGAAAACAGTCTACACACACATGTGGCGGGCAGACTCCAGCCTGGAAATGTCAAAAGTAATCTACAATAGTTCTGTTCATCGTCCAGTACTGAGGAAGAGAGATGCCAAGAGCAAAAGCTTTCATCATCACAGCTTTTTCTACCCCCAGTCAGTGACAAAACTCTTGACTGATCAATATTTCTAAACCTCATGTAACTTTATATTGCGACTTGCAGATGCTTGTCATGAAACAATATTGTTTGAGAGATAAGAAGGTGTTAACATACTCTGGATGCATTACATGCAAACTATAGACCTAATTTTTCCAAGGAAAGTACTGTGTCATTGTCGAAGGCTGAAGGCATCAAAGCAGCTGCAGGAGAAGGAACTGTAGGAGGAGTTTGGTGTGTTTTTGCAAATATATTTGAGCTGCAGGATTTAGTCTATTGTAAGAAAAAGAGTTAACTGGTCCATCTTTCACTGCAGAAGCACCACACTTTCCTGACATTGAAGTCAGGACAGGAAAATGGCTTTCAGCTAAAGTACTACAAGTTAATTATACGTGATTGCGGCCCTGCAGAAACATTCACCATACTGTTAAAGTTTTCACATTGAAGAACATGTTCCATGTTGACGTCAACTATCAGCACAAGTATTTGTGCTGAAAGGAGGTGAGGCGGGAGGTAAAGTGCGCTGAAATTTGCAGTCCATTAGTGTAAAGGTTTGAGTTGGCTGTGCATTTCAGCAATAAAGGATGCATGTCACTAAACCACGTGTCTTTTTGACACTTTGAACTTCTTCATGCAAAAGCTTTCTCCACAATGTTTTCACCAATTGTACTTTGGTTCTTATCTCCTGCATGCAGTTCCCCACATTTATTCTCTGCTCTCGCCTTTGAATGGTTGGCTTTAGGTGTTAAAGTATATAGTTTGGGTTAGAATCAGTCTATGTGGTTAGGCTAGGGTTAGAACATTATAAATAAATGGTCAGATAGTTTCAAATATCTAAATGTATTCATATGCATGCATTGGAGTTCCCATCAGAAAACAACATCTCAGGGATGCATTACCATGTCACAATTTACAACATCACTACATGTTCTGTCTGTTATCTGGTAAACAGTCTTTACGTCTTGTATTCTGTTTCCAGCTCAATTCAGTTCAGCTTTACTTGTATAATGCCATCACAAGGTCAGCACTTTTACAGCCATATTGGACATTGTCCATTATAATCCAATTAAAACAAATCTCTTGCATGATCCGCATTAGTTCCTTTTATTATAACTTTGTTCATAAGTGTCAATTCATAGAAAATAACTTCCTTTCAAAGGAAACGAACAGATAGCATCAAATCCTCTCTTTGATTTAGTCCCTCCTCATGAGTATGCATGGGGCAGCAGGTGACAGGGATCCAAAATATAGCAGTGAGAGTTCTGATGAAAATTAGTGGGGGAGATTATTTATCTCATATTTTAGCTTCTCTTCATTGGCTTCCTTTTAAATCCAGAATGAATTAAAAAATTATTCTCCTCATATAAAGCTCTTAGTGACCAAGAACGCATTGTATTTCCCATATTTTCCCATTAGAGCACTCTGCTCTCATACTGAGAGTTTACTTGTGGTTCTTAGAGCTTCTAAAGAAAAAAGGGGGGCAGAACCATCAATTATGGAACCAGCTCCCAGTTTGAGTTCAGGAAACAGACACCGAGTCGAGCTTTATGATTAGGCTTGAAACTTTCTTTTTCTTGAAGTTTATAGTTAGGACTGCCTTGGGTTACATTTAGCCATGCCTTTAGTCCTGTTATGTCATAAGCGTGGGAACGTCCCATGATGCACTTTCTTTTTTCTCCTTTTGCTCTTTTTGTCCATGTATAAATACTGTATTTGGCACATTGGCACCTTTTGATAATATTAGAACTGTTTGGATAGAAAGCAGTTGTAAACAACGTAAGGCAGTTTAAGCAACACCTGAAGCATAAAAACAGCCACTCCAGTTCTTATTCTGTCTCATATTCTGTCTTCAGGAGGTTAGATCGAATTCGTCGAGAGATGTCAGCTGACTCTGTCGACGGGACGCCGGAGCCCGAAGCATCCCTACCATCTACCCCTCCACCCTGGACTATGGAGCCACCCCCATCCTACGACACAGTGATGAACAGCCAGGTGCACGTCGAGCAGCTTTAATCTCTTGTTCTGCCTCCTAAAACTTACATCAGTGCCTTTTGTCGTTGGTTTCCCACAAGAGCTTTGAATGGTCGTCCCTGTGCTGTCAGTGAAGTCCCTGCAGCAGGTTTCTCTGTGCCTTAAGACTGATGCTGTTGGGACAGCGTGGGAATCAAGACCACAAAAGACAAACAGAGAAGGAGACAAAAAAGACTCAGTCTGTTTGAAAAATGTGGTTTAAACTGTTATTTCTTGGTTGTTATATCTCCCTCCTCCTATTTTAATATATTTTTTTGCATTAAGCTATTGTTTAAAAACTGCTTCAGTTTATTTGGTATGGTGTGACATACTGCTGAAACACCACGGCTAGACCTAATAACCACTCTGATATTTGATCAGCTGTCATTCATCATGTCAGTTAATCGATTATTACACTGAATTATATGTGATTATGTTCAATAGTTTTATTTAGAAAATTAAAAAAAGGTTTATTTCTTGTACTATGCTTTTTAAATGGCCCCTTTTTTTAACTGATTGTTTATCAAAAGGTAAGTACATACAAGGCAACTACCATGAAAAAAGTATTATTATTTAAGTAAGTGTACATTTATAATGCAGCCACAAATTGCCACAAATATGGAGTGTTTTGGATCAGATATTGCTCAGTTTTATCCTGTGAAGAAATAAAGGATTCACTTTTATACCGTGTCTGATGCATAATTATTAGATAGCCTTTATTGTACTACACAATAAAGAATGTTTTAATGCAATCCTTTTGACCAAACTAAGTAACCCACACCCAGGCCTCATTTACTGGTTTCCACTGTTGTCCCTCAGGGTAATAATTTCAACATAGCTTGGGTCTGTGGGTACATGGTCATAGCTTAATGATAAGTTTGCCACATTAGAAGCTCAGTGTGCTAAAGCAAAGTCTTATGCAAGTGGCTTCACAGGCCTATCTCTATTGTGCAAAGTCTGTCTAAGGTCTCAACCCTCAAACTGCAATCTTCAAAGTCCTAAATAACATCATTCTGTCCTGGACTCTAAGTTGCATTGTACTGAACTTTTTATTGATTGAGCCAAGATGTACAAATACCTTGTATCACACTTTTATCTTTGACAGGCTTGGCACTGTTGGCGTCTGGTAAGTCTCTGTCTTGATTCTCAAACTATCTCACAGAGTGCAGCTATTTCTTGTCAGCCCCTTCCTGTTACCTAAGGTGTCCCGCAGGGATCGATTCATGGCCCCATCCTTTTCTCCATTTACATTAATAATATAGCAAACTCTGGAGTCATCATTTTTTGTTTACGCTGGGGACACAATCCTTTACTTGGCAGCGCCTCCTTGGATGTAACTTGTGAACATCTTCATCTTCAATCCTGGTCCTCAAGTGCCGGTGTCCTTCAGGTTTTAAAGCTCCACACAAGTCTGAGGTGTTGCAACAGTGAAGCCTCTAAAACCTGCAGGACACCAGCCCTTGCAGACCAGGATTGAGGACCCTTGCTCTGCAGGATGGGCTCCTCTTTCACTTCTTCTGCAGGGCTAATCCTGGTTTAATGACCATCCTTCCCATGTTTGAATATGGTGATGTCATTTACAGATTGGCATTTAAGGCTCTGTTACGAAAGCTTGATGTCTTTTACTGCTCTGCCATCTGCTTTGAAATGAATACTAAATTAAATAAAAATGAACTGAAAAGCATGCTAATACAGGATTAAGGCTTGTTTAGGTCAATGAGTTGTGATTAAAAACAACCAAGGTATTTCCTTCTGTTTAGTGTATCTTGTGCTAGAGAATAACAGCTTTGTGCTGTGTGACTGCATATCTTCTACTTGATCCAAAAAAGGCAAGAGCACACTAAAAGAAGGGAAATCCCCCAAGTACTCTTAGAATTATCCATACTTGAGTGTCTCTCATGTCTACATAACATAGTTTGAATGAGAGTGATTAAAATGATCACAGCTGTTTAATTCTTACTACTTAGGCCTTTCACTTTCACAGAAAAGTTGGATATGTTTCAACAGATTGGCTGCAGGCCTTCATTAGCCCGCTTGAATTCATGTGACCTATAAATGTGGTTGCACAGCACTCTTCAAACACAATAAGAAGTTTTCTCACAGCTGCATAGTTCCTCTCTGTATCTGCAACTTATTCCAGCAGTGAGAGCATTAACTAGTGACAGCAGAATGCTAACAGGACAGCGTTATTGAGGGCTCAGCTTTGTTTCCTCTGTTTACAGAGTGTTCACTGTTAGATTTGCTGTGACATTACTATAAACCTGGGTTAATAAATACCTGTGAAGCTCCCCAAGGTTGTTGGATTATTTATGTAAAAGAAGGAAACCCCTTGGAGAGTTGGAAAGAGGAGAAGTCCACACATCGAGCAACTCTAATGCTCAGGAACTGAGTTGCGAGATTCCTTTTTGCCAACAGCCAGAAGCAAGGTGACCTGCCATGTACACACACACTTGCAATGTTATACCTTATCTTAGCAGGCTGGCTGCAGGCTGTAATAAGCAGCAGAGTGGAACCCTAACTGTGTTTTCTCCACCCTCACCTTCAAGCCCTGACACACAAGTACACAAAACCTCTCCTCTGTGTCTTAAGTTGACTCAAGCCCAGGTTTCAGTGATGGCAGAGGGGAAACCGTATCGATACGGCTTGATAGTGGCAGGTCTGGGTGTGGTGGCAGTCGGCTTATTCATCATGATGCAGGAGCGACCCCAGATCTATATCACAATGTGTGTCCTGGGAGTCACCATGGTGTGTGTCGGGACTGTGTGGAGCCTCTGCCAGTGCTATCCTAAGGTAGATACAGAGTTGTGTGTGATTGAGAGAGAGAGAAATAGAGGAAGAGGAGGTAGAATCTGTAATTGAAGATCTGTGTTTGTCAGGTCATTGTGACTGCTGAGATGCAGAAGGAAAGTCTGGAAGAGATGGTGTGTGCTGCAGCTGAAATAAAAGATGAAAGGTACTGTCATACACATAAACACGCTCAGATACTGCACTGATTCCCTGTGGTCTGTCTGCTAAGTGTCCATCATCTTGTCAGAACATGATGGCAGCAGCACTGTGTGGGGGGAAGGGTGGAACTAATTCACATTAGATACAAATTTTTTATTATCTCTAAATCTTTGCTTAATGGAAAGTGGCTTGGAAAATTGGAGGAAATGGAAAAGGGCCCCAATAGTTGTGATCAAAAAGGGTTAAATTAGTTGGAAACATGTAGGCAGAGAGCCTTTAATGTTCCCCTGATTACAGCACTTGAATCTGATTTGTTGTAGTGGCCAGCCGCTGAAAGGGGAGGTTGTGCTGAGCAGCTTCTGCATTAGTTTCTGTAATTACACGAGAGCTCAGCACTCCGATAAAGATGTGCATGCTCAGCAAAGTTTGCCTTCAGAGGCAAAAAAAAGTAAGAAAATTGTGACACAATGCTGGAAGTGGACTTCTATTTCTGTCTCTCCCTCCACCCCCGTTTTATTTCAGATGCACTGAGGCTCAGCCAGGTTCCCGTGGACAAAAGTCGAGTGGCAGCATTCTTCTCCCTGAGGTGCCGAAGAGTCAGTGTCACAGCTGTCCCGCACTGCAGCTGGTCTGAGGGAGAAAGATAACATTATCAGACTAAACTGAGAAAATCAAAGCAACCCAGTGTAACATGCTGTAAACAGGGCAGCCAAGGAAATGCTCTGATCTATCGCTCATACATGATGCAGTTTGAATGTGCATTCTTTTTCAGCTTACAGAAGCAGCTTGTGTCACAATGAAGTGGTTAATAAAGCTAAATGTGTTTTACATAGTGTCCCAGAAGAGGGTGCTATTTACCAGTTTTTTTAAGTGTTTCTTTGTGAGCGCTGATACACCTGAAGGATAATGACCGGTACTACATACATGCAATAATGCAATTGACATAATTTTTGTGCTCCTTAATGCAGCCTAGAGTGAATATATTCTGGATATTTTTTTTGTGGGAGAGGGTCTCGCAGGAGGGAGATTGATATATAGAGCACAAAAGGATACAACAATTCGCATAATGCAACTCAGTGGAGTTTTTCTTCATTTTCTTACATCTTTTAAACAAGTTGAAGTGTGAAAACTACACTGTAAAAGTTGTGATGTGAAAAGGAAAGCAGAACCTCTTTCAGTTCAATAGCTTTATATATCCGGTCATAATAATTATAATAATAGTGATAATAAACAATCCTCCAGTCTGCACTAGACTTTACAATTGAGTACATGAAACTCAGATTCAGCTCAGATATTTAACAAAAACTAAGCCGAAATGCTTAAAGCAATGTGTGAAAAACTAAGTATTCCATGGAAGGGTAGACTGTAGAACCAACGTTGGCAATGATGAAGTCATTTTATTTCTGTGTGATGCTATGAGTCTTATACATTATTGTGGAGGAACAGTGTTGTTTCAGTTCAGTTCAGGTTTCTGGGTATTAGTTTTTACACAATGCTGTTTAGGTTCTGTGGAGCACACGTCTTTTTCAGCATTTCACTGAGTCATTGCAACACCTTGATATACCTTTTAATTTATTTGATCCTTTCTGTTGCAGAATTGCTGCTGGGTTTGGGATAATTGTCCTTCTTATATGATGCAATATCAACCAAGTTTTAGCTTTCTGACTCCAGGATACTTTGGAATACAGAAAGGTTCATGGTAGACCAATGATACCTGTTGCTGCTAAACAAACCAAATCATCAGCCCTCCACTGCCATGCTTACCAGTTGGTGTGATGTGTTTGGTTTTATGTGCATTATGACCAAATATCTTTGATCCCGTCTGCCCAAAGGACATTGTTCCAAAAGTCTTTTGGTGTGTTTAGATGCAACTTTGCAACCCATAGGCTGCGTTGCCATATTTCTATTAGACAGAAGAGACTTTCTACTGCAAACAGATTTTATTTTATTTTTTAATGTACTTTCATGATTTTAAAATCAGGGCTCTTGGTTTTCTTTTTTTCCTATTTTTTTCTTCAAAACATTGCATGGTATTTGGGGATAAACTTGCTGGGTCATCCAACCCTGTGAATATTGGCCACAGTCTTGAATGTTTTCCACATGTAAATAATCTTTTCCACTGTAGAAAGATTTTTTCTGAATAGCTTGGAAATGGTCTTATAACCCTTCCCAGATTGATGGGCAGCAACAGTATCTTCTCTGATATCATTGCTGATGTCTTTCTTCCATTGAATTGTGTAAACACACACCTGAATGTTCCACAGTAGAGCAAACTTTGGTTTTTAAAGAGGCTCACACTTCTTATTAGTTAATCAAGTGGGGTTGATTAGCAACAACAGAAAAATGCTCCAAATATATAGAAGTCACAAATGTTATTGTATCCATCAATACACTTGGATTTTACTGTTAAAAGGGAGTTTTTCTTCTTCACTGTCGCCCACCACCCTGTGCATGCTCAGGATAAGATAAGAAAAAGAAAAGAAAAGAAAAGAAAAGAAAAAAAAAAGAAAAGAAAAAAGAAAAGATAAGATAAGAGATACAAACTATGTTTGCCATATGACGATATAAAACCACAAGACAACAGTAAATAAAATAAGTTAAAAGCTACTATCATTAGTAATAAAGTGCCCATTATCAAGATGGGGATGAGGTTGGGGAATTGAATCAAGGAAAGGACACAATGTAATCTATTGGTTTCCTTAGTTAAGCGATTATTTATGGATTTGATTTATATTATTACAATTAGAAATTGGTCTAATATAACAAACTCATTCAATTGAATCATAATTGGACAACAATGGATTGGACTGTATCTTTAGAAGTGCTTCTACAGTTTGACAGTTTTTTTCAGTCGCTTTGGTGAATTTCTCACAACAGAATTAACATTCTCATAACTATTAGTTCAAACTCAACAACAATTAGTCATCTGTGCACATCAGAGTAACATTTCTCATTGCATTGATCCAACTGCAAATGCTTTTGGACATGTAGCTTTTGCTTTCATACAATTCTCTTCTATTTCATGATATTATCATTTTCTTTGGTCATAGCAGTCAAAATTAACTATACCTGCAAAGGCAGAATAGTCAATCCCCATAAACCTAATGGTCCTCATTTCATTGCTTGAGTCATTACATACAAAAGAGTTAAACTAGTTATCAAAATCTGTCTAGCATATTTAAAACATTTCTTTAGAATTTATTTCATGGAATGTCTCCTAAATTGAACAACTGCTCTCAGCTGCCCCATGGATGCAGGATGCAATGAGATCACAGCAGAGTCCTGCAGAGGTGGACATACTTTCCTTGCTACATCACAAGGGATGTCGCGATGTTGGTGAAAATATGTGGCCAGAGAGACAGGAACGTCTTGATGCACAGGAGTGATTTATTATGTTCAGTACATGTATATACTGTTACAGCAGTATATTGTTTACTGTTGTGCACAGCTCTACACAAGGCTTGATACTTTAAGTTTGTTCTATCAAAATGACTGAAGTGTGTTTGGTCCTTTTTTGTTTTTTCCCCATGATTCTGTGAATGAATTACTATAAGATGACAATGAGTGTATGAAGTAAAATATGAATCAAATGTATTCTGTGTCATGTATTCAGTTATCCGACAAAAACAGTCATGTGTAATTTTACTGTAGTGTTGTCTTGGACTTTTTCAGGTAGTGTCTCCAAGGTCTGACTTGCATATCAGACTGTCACAATGAAAACATGACTAAGCCATTTGAGTACCTTGTTCATACTCAATGGCGACAGGACTTTTCATTTTGATGGCTCTGACAGATTCATTGACATGAATATTTGCTTTTGAGGAATGAAGGATAATTTTGCAAATTATCCACATGCAGGTTCAGTTTGTACAAATTATTTTGAGAAACAAACTAACTGCTGTGCAAATGTTAATTCTGTTGTGAGAAATGCACCAAAATGACTGAGAAAAACTGTCTGTTTAATTTCCTTAATGTAACAATTGATTGGTTTGTTGTTTTTTCCTAAAAATATCTTTAAAAAAGTGAGAAAAGCTGTAACAGATGCTGTAAACACTGATCCAAATAACCTGAACTGCTAAATTAATGAATTCAACCAAATCACTTAAACTATAGCTGTATAACCTGTAGATAGATAGATAGATAGATAGATAGATAGATAGATAGATAGATAGATAGATAGATAGATAGATAGATAGATA
>JBBBVU010000015.1:24010843-24034857 GCA_037177055.1 Atherinosoma microstoma | reverse complement strand
TTGTTGTGTCCCTGCTGCAACACACCTGACTCACACTCAGACAAGCTCTGCTCAAGTCTGCTAATTACCCACTGATTCGAGTTAGGTGTGTTTCAGCAGGGACACTTCAAAAACCTGCAGGACACCGGCCCTCGAGGAACAGGATTGAGGATCCCTGTCTTAGATACTCTCGCATGCATTCACATGCAAGATGAAGCCTTCCTTCAGGTCTGAACATGCAGTATATATGAAGTTACAACAGTCAGGTTGTAATAAGAATGAGTAGCCATGGAATCTGCAGCAGCTTTGATGTATTTCAGCTTTAACCATAAAAAGCATTACCATGGCCATGCTATATGATGGCCTTGACCATTAACTATTAGTGAAGGTAAATGTTAATAAGTTTAGAAAAACCCCAAAACAAACAAACTTCTCTCTAGACATGTTTAATTCATTCACCAATACATGAACAGATTTATCTGATTTAACAGATTTTCTACCACGCTCTGCAGCTTCACATTTAATAAAGATGTGAAAGTTGAAACAATCGATGGCACCAGCTGGTGAAACCTTTTACGGTGTTGAACCCAGTCAAACATGATCTTCAGATATTGTTCTGCAGCCTGTTCAAACTGCACAAGCTTTTGTTCTGCTGCATTTAAAGCATTGTGATCAATTCTGTTACCATGGCAATCATCCTGAGAGAAAATGCACTCTCATAAATGCCAGCTATACATGTGGCATAAGACTTTTCAAATATCAATGTAGCACTCAAGCGGTTTTTATGATCTTTGGTTATTGCTTTAGTGATCATGTCTGTGTATAGCAGGGGTGTCAAACATACGGCCCGGGGGCCAAAACAGACTCCAAACTGGCCTGTAGAATGAATTTGATGAATATGAAAATGACACAGAAGATATTAACTGTAATCATTTAATTAAAGTAACTGCAATTCCTAATTTGTCCATGTAAGGTTGCATTAAAAAAAAAACTTTAGATATAAAACATTTACAAAGCAGGGAGATAACTTGTTATATCTTTTATATTTCTCTTAATAGACCTGACTTCAGTTTGTATAATAAGGTGAATCAGTTCAGGTGTTCAGGATTACTACACAGATGTGGAAATATACAGGCATGTTTATTTAAAATAACTTATAGCTCTGGGTTCTGTTAGTTTTGATGCACATGGAAATGATAAAATGAGGCGAAATTGAACTTATTTTTCTCAAGAAATTTGAAGTTGTTCTAAATATGTTTTCTAAAAGGATAGGTCATTAAATGTAAACATCTTAATAATGTACTTGTACTTCTTGGCACTAGAAGAAAAAGGAAAAATATGGAATTTTTGCTATTTCTTTTTTTTTTTTTTTACTGGGACACCACTTAAGAGTGACTTGCGCTGCATGTGGCCCCTGAACTAAAACAAGTTTGACACCCCTGGTGTGAAGGTTGGGCTGCTGCCCGAGTCGTCCTTGTTATTGTGACAAGTTTAAGCATGCAGACCATTCTCCTCCAGGGTGTACAACGTGGTCCACAGCTGAGATCTTGTCCGACTCACGTCCACACCACAGACATGTGAAACGCTGCGAGGTAAAAGAAGGAGCCACTACACACGCAGTTTGCTGCCACGCTCCATCTCTCGAGTGCCAGCTGTTGGAAAACATATCGGCTGACAAAGATCAGGTGTGTCATTTAAATATGGACATAAGACAAAAGTAACTTGTGTCCTGGACTCCTGTCCTCACCCTCGGATGTCCCCCCTGCTGTTTTCTTGCAGGTTGAGGTGTCCTGTCCTTCTGGGTGGACATTGACCGACTGTAGCGCCATCTCTCATGACTCTGCTGTCTTGGGGCCAATTGCCAAGGGCAACAGTTGCCAGGTCCGCAGCGGCACAGGGTTTGGTGGGGCAGCGGGCATCGCAGTGTGCTGCCGCGTCGCACCACCTGAGCAGCCTGCAGCAACTCCTAACTGATCCAATCCTAACTTTTACTGTTCTCAAGACCCTTTAACCCACTTTATATTCACCGAGAGAACTCCTGCAAAGATGTTTGTGTGGGACTATTGTAGGGTTAGGTCAACATATGCTCCATATTGTATTGATGTGACATCCTGTTAGCTATTTTAAACCATCAGGCTTGTGCAGGTTTGACAATAAAACGGAATATTTTTGTATCTTTTTACTAAACGTGTGTAATAGAGTTTTCATGAACATATAAACTGAACCATGACCCAGTATTTAGCTGATGTACGCTCTGTACCCTCTTTACAAATTAATAAACTGAATGGATGAAATGTGGGTTTTTTTGGTGATTAAAGACAACACTATAAAATCACGTCGATGAATGCAGATGTTTGTATGTACCTCAGGAATCTGTTTCCAGCTGTGATGTGGGTGGAGCAAAACAGCTGTACACAATCAGCTTGATAAATAGCCTACTTGTTTTGCTCCCTCTAGTGATACATCTACTGAGTGTCCAGGTATTAAACACTACTCTAACAGTGGCATTTATCACTAGAGATCCACTGGTTCAAATGATGAAAAGAAACAGACGAAGCGAAGCGTTTGTCTCCGACAGCCTGGTGTGTTCACTGGAAATAAATGTTGACCCACACAGATTGATGCCTTCAGATCTGTATCTGTAAAACACTGCGACAGCACATATGTCACTAACAGCTCAGCTGACTTAACTATGTATGACAGATGCCTTACCAGTGATTTCTTTTTTTAAAACCAGGACAACAGATGATGGCATGAATGCAATGCTGTTTCAATCCATTCTAAATACTTAAATGAATCAAAGAAATCAATTAAATGAGTAGCCTATGCTTAAAAAAAATTGTTATTTCTTTGATGGACAACATTCAAGGGAATCTTATTTTCTCATCATAGCTATTTCCACTTATATTCAAATGAGACGTTGCAGCATGCAGGAGTACTAAACAAAAATTCCCATGAGCAAGATGCTGAACCCCAAATATATTTCTCTTAACAGCTAAGGACAAGAAAGCGAAGCTACCTTTCACACAGACTCACCAAAACTGGCCAAAACGTTGCCTGGTCTGATGAATAGGGTCAAAATTAGGTGGAAACAACTACATGAAGCATGGATCCATCCTGCCTTGCATCAACAAGTTGGTGGTGTAATGGTGTGGAGGATATTTTAATGGGACAGTTTGGTCCCCTTAAAACCAACTGAGCACAGTTTAAACTACATAGCTACAATAAAGGTAGGCTATGATGTTCATATTCATTTGTCCAAGTTTTGGTCAGCCTGTATGAATTGTTGCCCATCTGCTTCACGGCTTTACTCATTCCAAAGATGGTATTCTGCATACCTTGGTTGTAACCAGTGGTTATTTGAGTTATTGTTGCCTTTCTTTCATCTCCAACAAGTCTGCTCATTCTCCTTTGACATAAAAAACATTCTGATAAAGAGAACTGTAGCTCACTGGTTATTTTCCTCTTTTTTGTACCACTCTGTAATATGGTTGTGTGTGAAAATCCCAGTAGATCAGCAGCAGTGACTAAATGCACTGAGTTGAGTGGCTGACTCACTATCATTGTTAACAAGCAACTGAAGAGGTGGACCTAATAAAGTGACCAGTGAGTGTATGTGATTTATTTCAGGATGTAATTCTCTTTCATATTCATTTTGATATTCATTTAATGTTGATAAAAACAGCATTGCACAGACATGTGGTTGGAGTTTCATGTCTAAGTTGTCAGACTAAATATAGGATATTAGTGACCGGAACAGTGTGCAGACAAGCAAAAAAAAAAAAAACAATGTTTGCAAAAAGTTTGTGCATTCCAGTTTATTTTATATCAAATTTCCCCTTAATCAAACTCTGATGTACAAATTAAAACTGAGTTTTAACATGCATTACAGATTCCTGCGATGACAGAAGTGAATTTTCAAAACTGAAATACAGTAAAAACCCGTATAGATGCCAATCCCTACCCACACTTACTTACCCCCACCCACCCTGCATCCAAGAATTAAAACAAAAGATTGTTTTACCTTTTTTTTTTTCTCCCCTCCCTTATCTTTAAGTTGTGGTAATGTAAAAGAGGGCCAAACCTATGAGAGACTCTCGGCTGGATGCAACTCATGTTGCCATGGCCATGTATCACTTGGCACAGACTGCATGCAGCTCCCTCACTTAGCACGGGCGTTGTTTGTCACAGTAAGTGCTAATGACACCGAATCACACAGCAAACAACACGGGGGGCTGATTTTTTTTCTTCTTTTTTTTTCCATCACACAGAGACAGACAAACTTCACCACCATTTGCTGCCACACATGCAAATGTGCTGGAGAGCACGACGTGACATTCACGACTAATGAGATAGAAAAGGAAGAACGAGGGGCGTGTATGGAAGGGCTAAAGCAAAGTCATTCCTCTCCGTGGGCTGTGAGGACGCAGAGGAGCCTCGGCTGATTGATCGCAACAGAAAATCAGCTTGCATGATTGCTTTATACTGTAGGTCCTCACACTGTAAACATAGACCTGTTAAAGCTGAAAGCTAATCTGCTCTGCTAGTTTAAGCTCAAGTCTTCAAAATATGTGAGTGAAAGTGTTTAAAACTATCTAGCCTAAATCAGTATCTACAAAGTTTCTCTGCCGCAGAGCAGAAAGAAAAGAAGCAGCATTTTACCATCACCAAAACCCTGTTTTACTGGGTACACCTTACACCCCCCCCCCTCCCACACGCTTTCTCACATCTGCGCAGAATCACTTGCATTCCTTGAATCCTTTGTCACAACACACAGAGGATATTCCCTGTATTAGTTTTGGGGGGATAAATGGGGACGAACAAGGCCTGCTGCTCTCCCACAGGTAGACTAAATGAACACAAGAGACACTGGTTCGGTGCCCAACGTTAACACGCCTCAGGTGGGGCTGTGATGATACAGTGTCAGCAGTGGAGTGGTGGGGAGATCGGGAGATTAAGGCACTTTAAGACTCCCGATGATTAGGGTAGGGATGATGGTAACGTTGGCGTTTCCTTCTTGTTGAAAACTAGAGCTACATTTGGGTTTAGCTCCCCTGTGTGAGTTTAAACAAAAAAAGGCAAAAAAAAGCAAAAAAGGCAAAGCAATAAAAAAAAAGAGAAACGTTCACCAGAAAAATCAAATGAACCTGATAAAGCAGAGGTAACAGTGAGGCGAGGACCTGTGGTTTGTGAGGAAAAAGTGAATGAGTGACACACGCTTGCACGTTTGTGCACGTGAGTGTATGTAACCTTGGCACCTAAAAATAAAAACGTGCTCCTGAGCTCCCCTTCAGTCGGCACTGATGCCCCCCCCCCCCACAACTGACCAGTGCGCTTCAAGATCAGCTTTTCTTGCATAAGGCTGAAGTCCCTAAAGATCCTCTCTAATATCAAATTCACCCAGAGTCAAAGACAAGTGGCCGAAAAGAAGAATGATAAAAACACGGTGAGGGGAAGAATAAAATCCAGCACATGAGGCTGCCTGTCAGCAGAGGAAATGGTGGAGGGAGAGTGCTGACCATGGCACTGCTGAGGGGGCACAGATCGGCCCCCGTTTCGGGGACAGATCCTGCCCCGAACTGTTGTCCCTGTGGCTACAACACAGTCGCCGCGGGTCAAAAGGTTCAGTCACAGGCAGAACGGCTTTCTACTGGGGCGTTCATGTGTCTGCATAAGTGGCACTGCAAAGATCCGTTGTTAAAAGCAAAAGAAGAAGAGTACGTGAGCGCTGAGCGGCTCTGGAGGAACTCACCACAATTACCTGGGCTGGACTATAAAGTGCATACTTGAACCCACCCCCCTCCCAAGTGCTTGTGTGTGTGTGTGTGTGTGTGTGTGTGGAGGTGTTTCTGTACAAATGCACATGTCTAAGTTCCTCTGGAGCAGCTAACGTAACCTCCTTCCGTTTGCATGGCTGTGGAGAAGCGCACGAAGAGACTTTAAAATACTATTTTACACTGGAAATTACACTTATGGAACAAATCTTAATTACAATATGACGTTGTTTATGCAAATACATTGGCAAATATGAGCAGAAAATTGTTAAAACACAACCCAAAACCCATCCTCCACCTTGCTGTCATTCCAAGTGAACGAATGAATAAAAAGGATAAACTCAAGTCGTCCGTGATTGTGGAAGGTTAATCTGTACTTCCCACCCTAATCAACTCCGGTGCCCTTAATGATAATGCATCTTCATCATCGCCTTGGCTTGTCTGAAAGGAAGTAATTTATGATTTATTCATAGCTCCTTTTGTTGCCGTAGCGACCAAGAGAAAGTGTTCTGATTGGCTTTCTGTGGAGTCCCAAATGTCCTGACCAATCAGAGGCAAAGTGCAGCCCTTTCGAATGGCTGCCTGGACCTGCTCTGCCTCTCCTTTGGAGGGATACCGCCGGCTGGAGGAGCTAGGAGTCTACATCTTCTAGATCGCTCTTTGAATCGCCGAGCATCATGGGAGACTCGGAGCCCTGCGGCAGAACAGAAGGACACTTGTGAAATGCAAGAACGGAGAAATGAGATATTTTTGTTCATGAAATAGATCAAATAATAGTAAAACATTGCTGTGCCATGCAGCGTCAGCAGGATTATATTTTCTATACAACACACTCATTGTCTGCACTGTTAAGGCCAGGGAAAAAAAAAGGTTACGCAGAGAAACGCAGCAAGACTCAAAAGCTTCAAACGCATCGCTTATAATAACCGTGGGAGGTAAAAACTGCATTCAAAGCTGTTGACAGAAGCCTTTTTTTTTTTTTTTTGCTCCATTCTTCTCTTTCCTGGCTGTGTGAGCTGAACACAAGCTGCTGGAGCGCCGTGAGTCATTTGAGGTGCCCTACTGTTCTTAGCAGCATGCAGGGGTTGTTGATGAAAGCTACCTGTCGGAGGCTGCGGTCGGCATTTTCATTCGCTGGGCTGCCGTCGGAGCCATTACTGCTGCCAGACTGCTCCTTCTCATTTAACAATGCCGTGGCATAGGCCAAGGTATCCTGCAGATTTGAACAGAGACACACACACATTCACACAGAAGTGAGTGTGACTAAGAGCAGTGGGGAAAGATAAATAATAGGTTGGAGTAAGTGCGTTTGTGTAACAGTTGGAAGAGAAACTGGAGGAGGTTGCATCGTGCTGCTTTGCCGAACTTCCATAAATGTGCGTACCTGTGCGGAGATAGTACGCTGGAAGGTTTTATTGGTGGATGTCTCATTGGAGACGTTGCTCTGTGGAGTCCAGTAATGTTCAGTCATCTGAGGGAAGAAGGAATATTTCACTTTCAGATTAATCCAACGCTTTTAATCACAAGACTTTCTTTGCTGTCCTGCTATCCCGAAACATTTGTTCCCCGACCAGCAGGGGTAAAATAAAGCCAATGACTCATTTTAGTTTGGGAACCTTTGTGCAGCTGCTCTGATACAAGACTTCTCTTGACTAGAGATGCGAGTGCCCCTGCTACTGGATTAAAACGCGAGTTACACAAGTTTGCTAAATGTGACGAGGCCAGAGGGGGCAGACAAGCACGTACGGTGAATGTTTTTCTCTAAAAAGAAAAACATCAGGATTGCAGTTCAACTGGAGTTGCAACAGCTCGTAGTTAAAAAAACAGAAAGACAAACAATGTAAATGTTGATTATTATCATGTTGATCCTGATTATCAATAAACGGTTATATTTTAATTTTTGATTCTGTGGTAGGGTCTTTAATACTAAACCGATCCCTGACTAGTTCCCTTGTATGAGAAAAAATACTTTAACCATAAAAACCTTTACAGAATAATCCCTAATACAGCATTTAGATTAAAATAAACAAACATTTGAAAAAGATGTGGGATTGGAAATCACTGGTTCACGGTTAAAGGCTCTGGAGAAATTCCTCTTCTTTCACTTACTGCTTGTCGTCTGCTGTCACTCTTACAGATGCAGACATAACCCACAAAAGTTCCTTAAAACCAAAGAATCGCCCGACACGTGTGATCATTCAGACTTTTACAAGCTTGCCTTTTTCTGAAGCCACTGCACAGCCCAGCTCCAGTTCCCAGAGAAGTCTTTGAAGTAGTCCTTGGCTGGAGGGCACCTGTGTGGGGACACAATGAGAGGTGTAATTTACAATCATTTAGTCTTACAAGAAATAATGAGAGACGCCCACAGTAGAGGAAATGACACGTACGACGATGACCTCTGAACTTGAGATGTACTCACTTCTGAGCTAGCGTGACCAGGAACTTCACACACTGGTAGCAGCGCCTGCTGTCCACGTTGTTGCTCTGCTGCATCAAAGCTGTGAGGAGAAAGTGTTTCGTTGTTATTGTAAAAGAGTCTTTTTACAAGACCTCTGTGTACCGTTTCACTTCATTACAGTGGGGAATAGGAAGCAACAACAACGACAACATCACGCACCAAACAATCCTTTGTCTGACTCAAAAGCATATTTCAGTCTCTGGGATTGTAGAGGGTCTTCCACAACCTGGGGGGGAGGGGGGGGGGAGAGATAACTTAAATTATCAAAAGTAGATCATACAATGATGTTGTGATAAACAGATGAAGGGACACTCACAAGTAACTCATGCAACATCTGAAAAATGTTCTTCAGCTCATGAGGTGGAGCCGTCTCCATCTGGGTCTGTGAGACACAAGTTGTCAGAACATTTTCCAACATGGTCACCGACACTAATGTGTTTTTGTTTCTTTAAGATTTCTCACCTTGAGTAGTTGCAGCACCCCCAGGGAGAAAGGCTCATTACAATGCGAGCAGTAAGTCACCATTTCTATGAGAAGCGACATAGGTCCGGACAGCTCGCGCATGGCAAACATTACCTGGTAGGATCAGAAAAAGAAAACATCGTGAAACAACTTTTAAGGTTTTTTTTCTTTTTTTTTTTAAATCTAAAGACAAAGAAAGAAGAAGATAAAAACAGCCAAATGTTGGGTTCATGTTACCTCGAGAAGGTACGGCTGTCCCTCTGGGGTGAAGAGAGATGCAAGGATGTCTGGGTGGAGGGGGAGGAGAGGGGCGGAGGGTGGGATGCTACTCACACGCAACTTCAATCCTCCCGAGACTGCAAGGAAAAGTACATTCAAAAACCGGATCATGGTAAGAATCAGATTTGATCAGCGTGTGCAGGTGTGAGTGCTAAACGTTGCCGGGTCTGACCATGCGTCCGCTGGGGGCCGAGGTCAGAGTGCAGCGTGATGAGGGCCAGAGTGCTGTGCAGGTGGAGAAACTCCCGAGCCTGAGCCGGACTCCACCGCCGGTTCTGAAGGAGTATTTACACATGATCTCTCAGAGTTCCCGTGTGTGTTTAAGGTCAGTAAAACACTCAAAGCTGGATGTGTTGCAGTTGTACCTGGTTGTTCTGCCTGTTGGGCCCCAACAAAAAGATCAGCATCCGACGATAAGCCGAGTGTTTCAACAGCAACTGGCATGGACCGCAACCCTGAGAGCACAGCAGCAGAACACACACTCGCTACACTCAGGGACTCGTTTAACAGGCCGGTAGTTCAACATTATGCCGTCTGGTCGGCTGATTTACCCTCTGAGCAAAGTTACTGAAGAGGCTGAAGTACTGCGCGCAGTTTTTCACATTTTCGGGAACATCTTTGTCCAGGAGGGACAGCAGGACGTCGGTCAAGCTGTCCAGTCCCGGGTCTGCGAAGTGCAGGGCGCTCTCCAGAGTTTTTTCAAGGATGGACGCCACCACCATCCTCACCTCTCGTACGCTGCACTCCAGCATGGAAACCCTGCGGTTGGAAATATGATTATCAACATGATCAGCATCTTATGAGAGGGATAAAGCTAAAAGAAAGGGGCTGAAAGCACTGCTTTTTTGTTGTTGTTGTACGATTGTTCTGGCAGCGTTTGCCTTGGCACACAGCACAATGTTGCACTTTCTATCTTGTTTCCATGTGAGAGGGTGTGTGTGGTATGTAAAGGGGGGGGGCAGCGGTTTACTGTTGCCTTAACGTCCGATGTTCAGCAACCAATCGTGTATCAGGATTGTACAATCACCCCATGATTAATGGCGGAATATTGTAAGCCAACACCCTTCACTGAAACACACATGCTCTGGGAAAACTATCCTCTGGCTCTGATTGTTTACATTCCAGAGACGGGCCTGCTACTTCAGCCAATCGGCATCCAGCAAGCCAGAAACACGCACACAGGTGTTTTTAATACTCCAATGCTCCAAGAGCAGAGGAGAGTCGGAGAGTTTTTTCGATTAGAGCACGTTCTAAAGCTCTCGGGACTTCATGTTTACATTAAAGCTTAATCACGAGTGCATGTGTATTTAACTGTGAGGGAAGCTGGAGCATTTAGAGCAGCTTTGTTCAATTATGTCACCTTGGACAGTGATGAATGTGCATCGAACTAAAATTAGAGGGCAGCTTTGGGAGCAGCTTCGTCTGTCGTATAGCATTGTTACCATGGCCACTAAAGCTGCTAATAGCCCTGTAACATAACGCACATCAGTGTTGCTTGAACAGTTTTTTTTGCCAGAAAACAGAAAACATTTATACATGGGATTTTATATGAGGTGGGGATTTCCAGATTTATCTATTTATTTTTGTCCATAGTGCTAATTTGAGTCATTTTTAGAGTCCGATACTTGTATTTTCCTCCAGAATGAATTCACTAAATGATATTTACAATGTAAAAAAGATGAATGTTGTTACTTTAATTAATGTAACATGGCTCCTTGGTATTTATTAGAGCTGCTGCACCAGCAGGCTCCAGTCGGGGTTGTGAGGTCTTCCACCCAGATCCTTCTCAGAGGCTCAAATCCAGGGGTGACACAGCTTTGTTGTTTGCCATTCCACAGTAAGCTGCTCTGTCTGTTTCTGCTTTTAAATCCCTGCTTAAGACCCACTTCTTTGCACTGGCTTTTAATGATAGTTGAGCTTGAAATTTCTAGTGTTTGCTTTTGATTCTGGTTTTATGTGATTTGTTTTACTGATTTTATTGTTTTACTGTGTAGTTGTTTTATAGTTCAGCTCGGGTTGCACTAAATGTGCCATATGAATAAACTTGAAACATTACAGAATTAAAACTGGGAGATCCGATCAAACAGAAAAATCTGAAATAAAACTGAAATAACCATACAACATCCAATTGCAAGTGTTTCATAATGAAACTGAAAGCAACATTTCCAGACTGCCATGTTGGAGTTGCCCAGAAAGTTGATCTTCGCACCAATGTAGCAAAACCTCCAGAACAAACCTGTCGTTATTTTTGACTTTTTATTCGCCAAACATATACAGTCGTCTGCAAAATTATTCATACCCTTCAACTGAAAAAAAGGCAAAATGTTCAATAGTCACTCAAATAACTGGAGACTGAAAAAAGTTATAATAAATAAAAATTTGCTAAATTATAATTTAGTGAAATAAGATGTTGTTTTTTAATTTAATTGAGTTGAAAAAATAACAAAAAACAAACAATACAGTCCTGGACCAATGAGAGCACTTTGCTGATGAGCAGTGGGCCAGAATACCTGTCAACAGGTGCAGAAGTCTGATTGAGAGTTACAGAAAACACTTGATTAGAGTGATCGCCTCAAAGGATTGCTCAACAAAATATTAGCTTATGAGTGACGCAACATATATAAGTTTATCATATTCATTGCTTGTTTCTTAAAAATATTTCTATTGAACCACAATTAAAAAACAACAACATGATTTTCAGTACATTTTTATATAATCATTACTTTTGTCAATTTCAGCTTATTTCAGTGACAGCTGGTTTTTATCCTTCTTTAATGGGAGGGTAGGAATAATTTTGCAGACGACTAAGTGCTCTGGTCAGAGTCAGTTTTTATCAACTCCGAATTCTTGCAAAAGTCAAGCACTTTCTTTCTTTTTCTGATTTGGAAAAAAGTCATTTGTGCTTTTATTTCATCTAGACTGGACTACTGTAACCGCCTCTACTCGTATAAAGACTTATTTTTATTCTCTTGCTTTTAAACCAGACTGAACTTTGGCATTTTTTGCTGATTATTTGTTTCATACTTGTCTTTTTATAGTCTTTTCTTCCTTTTTATTGTTTAGTCCCCCTTTTTATTTCTAATTTTTATTTCCAATCTATCACTCTCAGTTGTACAGCACTTGTGTCAACATATGTTGTTTTTAAACGTGCTTACAAATAAAGCTGACTTGACTTCTGGATTGTTTTTATCTGGAACCTGTCATGTTGTCGGCATCTTCTACTCCCATTCTGTTTCTACTAATTCAGTGACACTGGTGAACTACAAGCTTTATTCACGCCAGCAAAAAAAAGTGCTGCCTGTACGACGGTCTCTGCTGACGTAAAAGAACATAAATTGGGAGTTGAGGCGTGCCGCTCATTGAGAAAAGCCTTGATTGGAAGCCTGATCCAGCGGTATCGCCTGAAACGACCACTGACCAGATGGAAAAAAAAAGCTGGAGGAAGAAGAACAACCGGCTCATCGATTGGCCAGCACAGGATCTTGACGGTCTAGGTCACCTCCTTGCTTTGGGTCACTCTAAAGTCCACTTGCTTCTCAGCGAAACGCACTGAGGTTCACTTGCAAGTGAACAAAGCATCAGTGTGAATGCACCCCGCTACGTACTGACCTGATGATTTCTCGTCCCTCTGGTCCAACAAGGTATTGCACCATCCACTGGCACGCCTCGCTGCTTTTAGACAGCAACACCTCCACCGCCGCCATCCACTCCTCTGTGTCCACCCTGCAGGGGATACACACAAAATACAGATACGCTGCTCCTCGATGAGGACTTGCACACACGTGTGTGTGTGTATGCGTGCATGTAATTACCTGAGTTTCTTTTTGGTGTGCAGGTAGGTGTGGAAGAGAAAGTTAACAGCCAGCTGCAGACTTTCTTTGGCCATAGGCTGATAGTCTGGATGCTTCAGCTTCGTCTGGAAAAAGGTTTTTATTTTCATTATTATACTGCAAACATTGCGCTGCTTTATGTGTCATTTCATTCTGATCACAAAAAAGAAACAAAAATCAGCGTTTCAAATTTTGTGAAGTCATTTAAATTCCTATAAGGAAGCAAAGCTGCTGTACAAATCTGGCCTTTACTTGTATTTGTGCATCAAAACAAGAAAAATTAGAGGTTCACTTTTATAGTCCAGATATCTGGTCTTTATCATCAGGTTGCACTGAAATATATATAAAATAGACAAACCAATACATACTGCATTGACTGAAACGAGGGAGAGAATGAAGTTGAAGTAGTCGCTGTTGTAGACGTCTCTGTTCCTCATGAACTTCAGGTTCTCATCCCTCACCATCTGCACAACACAAACAAGGAAGTCATCTTACTCTCAGCTGGTGTAAACATGGACCTGGTATCCCTCAGGAAGCTCAGGAACACTTTACTTGATAGATGCTGGCAGGCATCTTCTCTACAAACAGGCCCTTCTTCTCCCCCTTTCGGACCAGACGGGTGAGGAGGGTCAGGCGGTCGTTGTTGGCTCTTGGAGGTCGAGGAGAGGACTGAGGGGAGACATCTGGAGAGGACGGGGCCGACCTGGAAAATGTAGAAACAATGGAAAACAACACAAAAGTTAAATGAAGAGGGTTAACCATGAAGGAAATGCAACTGCAAAAAGGATTTGAAAAAGGAAAAGAAAACGGAAACAGAAAAGGGAATTTTCTTTTTAAATGTATGAAATATAAAAAGCTATTTATAACCAAATTCATGAATTGTGTTATTTATTTTAGAAATTACATTCGAATATAAATTTACAAATCACAGTATTTAATAATGAAGTAATATTTCGATATGAAATTCCTCCTAAATATTTCCATTTAAAATGTGTATTTACAAAACTTTTTGCAATATGATTAATTTTTATATGAATTAATTGTTGAATTTGAAATTATATTTTGCAATCTATATTTTTATTTCACAATGCTGTATTGCTTTTCCAAAGACCCCCCCGGCCCTCCTTATGGTTGGTTTAACTCAGTCCACTGAAAGAAAACTCGGACCAGAAGAATGTTGCAACCCCCAGCTGAATCGAATCCCCCATCGTACCGAGTCTTGCACCCTACAAGATCCCTCCCAGAGGACCTGGGAGATCTTGAGGAACCATACAGTGAAAAAAGACCTGATAACGGCCTTGGTCCTGTTTATTTAAGAACATTATCGATGACACAATGGGAGTGTTTATGAGGAGAAAAGAAAAAGAAAAGTAAAGCCTTTTCTTTTTCTAAGGTTTTGTGTATCGGATTATTTATGATTGTGTATTCAAACAAATTTCAAGACCTGGTGGGGATAAAAATGTTTCTTTTTTCAATATAATTCATGTACTGTAAATCCTCAGAACAGGAAAGGGCTGTACTTCCTGACTCACAGTGTGAGATCCTCGGCCTCCTGTCTCATGATGCTGACTCTGCTCTTCTTGGGAAGGACAGGCGAGTTCTGGTCACTAATCTTCTGATAAAACAACATGTAGGCATTCCAGTACCGCCTCCTCACGTCAGGATACGGGTTAGCTGCACGCACAAACACTCACCATAAGTTTACTCAGTCAGGTGTCGCGTGACAAACACACACGGATACACGCAGTAGTGCCGGTTACTTACACTGGTCATAAACTTTGGGACGGTACTCCCCACCGAAACACTCGTACTCCAGCGTTTCATCGTTCATGTCGAACTCCTCCACCACGTTGTCATTGAACTTGTACCAGCGTCCGCGGGCATTCCCGCTGTAAGACACACATGGAGGGAAGAGGAGTGTGAGAAAGTAAAGAAAAATATTTCTATTTAACTCATTTATGAGAGATGAGACGGGGAAAGCTTGGTGGTCTAAGTGTAATTTTACCTACCTGTAATCTACCTGGCATAAAGCTTAACTGAGTAAAAAGTAGCAGTAAAATGTGCCTCATGTCCTGGACGGAGATCAGGACGTGATTCCAAGCAGGAATAGGAACGAGAGAGCGAGCGTGAGGTGCTGAAAGCTGGCCTCTGCACTCTTTTTACGTTCCACTACCCCAGTGAGCATTCCTGCCTGTTAAGAGCCAGACATCTGGAGACATTTACAAACTAAACCAGCCCACACAAAGTCTGACGCTGCGTTCAGGCGCCCCAAGGAGGTCTTTTTTTTATTCTGGAAAACCAGAGCAGCGGATCAATGTGCTCCACTCTGCGGTCTGTGGGCTTCTTATGTAATAGCAGGGACAAGAGAAGGGAAATGCCACCGAGAAACTCTGCAGCATGTACTTCCAGGCTGAAAGCCGGAATATTCAGCAAGAATTTTCCTTCTTACCGTCGATCTTTAATGAAGGAGTAGTAGTGGCCGGCGTGTGCCTGACCACTGTGGACCACAACTCCCACGAGTTCATAGTTCTCTGAAATTGTGACTTTCTTCCTGGGCGACCCCCCCGACGTCCCATCGCCTCTCCCCTCGCCTCCCTCTCCGCTGCAGTCCTGACGAGCCATTCCAGAGACGGTGTAGGGCTCCATGTTCAACACCCAGGGGAACTGTAGGTCAAAAATCACACAAACTTAATATAAATCATCTTTATAGCCCAATTAAAAACAAACAAAAAAAAAAATCTTCTTACTCTGATTTGCTCATCGTATTTGATGGAGCGTCCGCTTTCCCAGTCAAAGCCGAAGCGCATGAGGTGAATGCAGAGAACGCTGGGGAGGGATTTGATGCAGGTCCTCTTCACTGTGGTCCTCTGCATACGACACACAGGCATACGAACTGGTTACTACACACAGTGTCGCAGAGGCAGAATAAAAAGCCTGCAGGGCAGCGTACAGACCTTATCCTTGCATTTCTCACAGTAGTAAGCGTTGCTGCCCTCTAGCACCTCTCCTCTGACAAACTGGTCCAATGAGATCTCTAAACTCTGGCAAGACGTCACTCCAAGGTTCAGCGCCATGAACGTTTCTTCCCGCTCGTATCTGTGGCAGAACAGGTCCACGCTCAGATATCACGTGTAACATAAGGAGGAAAACAATCCAGTTTGCTAGTGAGTGCGACTCACCGGTGCGGGCAGTCTTTACAAATCTTCTGGTCGGAGAAAATTCCCTGAAACGTGTTTTTGAAGATCTGTTCTCGACCCATTTTCTGGAAAAACGAAGTTATACAATAATTAAATCATCAAACCGGAGTACAGGAAGTAGTAAAGGTGTAAAGGTGCATTTCCAAACAAAGCAACCAGAAGTTAAACATCCCCGGGCTTTTTTTCTGTGTGAGAAGAGGGTTTCAGCCTCGAGTTTTCTGCATTTGTACTAAGATCTAAGACAGAGGGTAGAATGACAAAATTAAGTGGACTGATGTGCACCGCTCCTCCATGACATTGTTCACCTGAGTGCCGGCTTTGGCTGTATTAAGTCAAAACTTCCACATGGTGGACATTTTATGCATTATGCATGTTAATATGTGAGGCTTAGAACATAACTACAGCATGAAACCATCAGAGACGAACGTTTCAATGCTCTGATTTCACTGCTTTCTGCTCATAAGTGGGGCTATCTCTCCTTATTCATTCATTTTTGGGGATGAAACCCCCCTCCTCCTCCACTGGAAATTTGTTACAAACAGCTTCCTGCAGTCAAAATGACGGAAAGGAAATAGTTCCTGCAGCTGAATTTATACCTTGAGATGCTCATCCAGCTGGTCGACCAGGCTGGTGAAGAACTCGTATGCATCCTGCTGCTCTCTGACGTACAGCTCCTTGTTCCACATCTTGAAGATCTGCAAGTGGGATTTGCGAGCAGATGTAAGTCAGGCGTGCATTCAGGCTGCGGCGCTCATAAACAAGAACATTCTTAATTAAAAGATAAGGTTATGTTAACAGATCCTTAATAATCATGTTCACAGCTCTAGTTTCCTGGATGATTCAACTGTGAGCTTGTTACCTTCCAGAAGTTTTCTGGCACATAGTACTGCAGCTTGCTTTCCATCAGGTGTCCAAACAAGGACTGAACCTGGTAGAAGACGCTCTCTTCTGGCTGGTCTGTGTCATCCTCAATGGACAGAAAAGCCTTCAAACACAAAAGATGGGGGGGGCGGGGGTCACTGATATGATCCTTTCCTTTAGAAACAAGCTCTGTACTCATCATGGAGAAGAGCGTACCTCTGGCAGGCCAGGCTGCATGTACAGTTGCTGGAAGACAGCATTCATGTAACACGTGGCTCCGCCGTTCTTCAGTCCTACGAAACCTGAGACCGACCGACTCTCCACGGGGGGCAGATACTGACGATGCACACAGAGTTGAAACCATTACCAAACTAAATACATAAAAGTATAACCCAAGTCATGCCGTTTCAGTGCCTTACATCAAACTCCTTGCAGAGGGAAGGATCAGACTGGTGGTGCATGGACAGCAACTCTCGGGTGATGAGGCGAAGGTTTGAGAGCGAGCTGTCGGCCAGCATCACCAGCACTTCGTAGGCTGCCAGTCTGCTGCTGGCTGTGCTGCACCTGACCACACAAGCCACACGATCAATCTCTGATATCTATTCTAGCTCGAAACACTCTGTGCTTCAACTGTTTCTGCTCTGACTTAAGAAGAAATGCACAAGTATTTTGAAATTGATCACAAAATGATGAATTTGAAAAGATAAATGTCATGCGTACTTGGGATGGAAGTCATGGCTCGGGGCTGGGGAGGGCGTAGGGTTGGAGCTGTTGATGATAATGCGCGAGGCTCGAAACAGGAAGTCATCCAACAACTGCTGGATGAGCGACGGACCTGTGGAAAGAGCAACATCACATAATAGCGCTGTTATTATTCGCTCATCGCCAATGAGCACGTGTGAACACCCGTGTGCGCTCACCGAGATGTTCCTTCTCGCTGCCGCAGAGCGAGAGCAGCGTCTTTATGAGCCTGAGGTGTCCCGCTAGCAGGATGTTATCGGCCTCGCTGGTCTCCATCTCGGAGCTCCAGCTGGGCTCAAAGTTGTCGAGCCAAGAGATCTCATCCTCCAGCATGGCGGCTGCGCTCACCTTTAACACCTCCATCTCTGATGCTGGGATGGGTTAGACAGGTGGGGAGAAGGAGGGGAGAGAGCAAACAATGTGTCATACAGACCTTTCGTAGGTGGAATACATCTGGTATAATATCATTATAGCAAGGGTGTCAAACATACTCAATTTGTCCACATGAGGCGGCATTTTTTTAATATCAGAATATAAGAGATTTACAAGGCAGGGGGAAAACATTTTCTATCTTTCTAACCACAGAGATCTCACTTCAATTTGTATTATGAGGTGAGTCAGTTCAGGTGGTCAGGATTATTACACGTATGTACATTTAAAATAACTTCTAGATCTTGACAATTACTCTAATCATGAAGGGAAATACTGTATTTTTCAGCTCCAGATACCTGGGATTAAATGTTTTGTAATTTTGTAGATCAACTGTGATTTGAAGGTTGTAATGTACTTTTTTTTTTCCATTTCTTTTAAAAGTTTGTTTTTAATGTACTTTTTAATGTTTATTCTGCACACCGTTATAATGCTTCTGTTTTATGTAAAGCACCTTGAATTGTCTTGTACATGAAATGTGCTATACAAATAAACTTACCTTGCTTCACTGGATAAATATGTAAATGTGTCACATGTGAAATAAATAAAAAATGCAAAAAAAATATATCATAAAATAAAAATATCATATAATAAAAATCTAAAACATCTTAATATATGAGGTTGATGAAATGTATTTAGAATATACAAAATCTAGAAATAAAAAATCAAAAATTCATAAGATCTAAAAACTTCTAAGATGGATTTTATATGTAAAAATAAACGCTTGTTAAAAAATTGTTTTTTATATGGAAATATAAATATATATAACACATAAACAATATATTTTAATATGTATAAAATATATAATGAAAATGAATAAAAAATATGTAAATAATAAATCAAATATGTAAATGTGTAGCTGAGACAAAATATTGTTGAAGACCGACTTATTTTTCTTGAGAAATTTCAGGTTTTTTACAATATGTACTTGCACTTCTTTGCAGTTAAACATGGGGAAGAATAAGGAGTTTTAATTTTTTCTAGGTTATTATACTGGTATTTTACTTGTCTGGCCTGTTTGGGATTAAATTGCGCTAAATTTGGCCCCTGATTTTTTTTTTGTGGGTGTTTTTAATCATCTAAATGATTTTATTGTGATTCAAGCCTGCTTTCTTACTGCTTTTAAATGCTTTCTAAATCTGTAATGCTTTTAATGTTTTATGTGAACCACTCTGAATTGTCTTGAACGGGAAATGTGCTATACAAATAAACTTGCCTTGCCTTGATTTATAAGCACTGATAAATACGACTTACTGGTTAGATCATCCAGGAGCTGGCATCGAAGGTCAAAGTACTCTGTGCACTGGGACAGCAACCTGAGAAGAAACTCAACATGAAGTATGTGCAAACATTTCTGATATAATACGATTTATGCCGCCTCGGTACCTCTGGTTGACGCCTCTCATGACAGATGTGGGACTCCACAGTGGCAGCTGAGCGGTGAGAACAACTGAAAGGAGGAACAAGTTGGGCTTCTGGACTTCAGGGAAGGCTGAAGTGTCAGACTGGCTCAGAGTGTACAGCTGATCACAAGCCACGCGGCGGATCTGACCAAGGGAGACGGGGAGAAGTATCTTAACACAGCGCGCTAAGAGGAACACACTCTCCGTGGGGTCTGTTAATGTATTAGTGTTATTTACCTCTCCGCTGGGAGATCCCAGCAGAATATCAATAATGAAATCACTAACGGAGGGCAGGTTGTAAAAAGAAGCTGCAGAGAGAAACAAAGCACAGGATGTAAAATCTATGGGGGTTAAATATCAAACACTAATGGAAATGTTCAGAAACATTAGAGCCCTAGGATTTCTGCCACGCGGAAAACTCGGACGGAGTCAGTTGGAAAACGCCGAATAATCGTAGAATTTGCTCAAATGAGGGTGTGAGTCGCTTTCTCTACCAATGTCTCACAGTGTCTGAGCCAAATGAACAAGAAAAGCCAAACATGTCTCCCGTCAGTGTGGCATCACCTGCACTGGCAGGACTCGTGCCATTCCCAGAAAGTCAGTGATATCTAAGACACCAACAGAAACACCAAAGTTGTCCAAGAAATGAAGAAAAGCCACCTCGAGTGTCTAGAAAATGAATCCCGCAGATCTCTTCAGGATTCGAGTGGGGGAAAAAATATCAGAAGATGCTGAAAACTACTTGTAGAAGACACTGTTGTGTATTAAACATGTAACTTTTTATAAAAAAAAGAGAGAAAAAAAAAGGATGTTGATAGCATTAAGCTCAACTGGTTCATATAGAGGCGGATGCTCTTCAATGCAGCTGGCGAGGTTCGATTTCCGGCCTGTGACCTTTCGCTGCAGGTCACCCTTTCTGTTTCTGACCCTTTTCCTGTCTAGCAACTGTGTCATAAAGGCCTCTAGAGCCCAAATAATATCTTTAAGAGAAAGAACTGTTGAAATCTTACAGAACCCCCACATGATTATACCCATCCCCCGCTGGAAAAATGAGCTTTCATTTCATAGCATAAAACAGACTTCAGGGAGAAAATAAAACAGATTTCATAGGGCCCTGAAAGAATTCATGTCTGCACTTGTTTGGGGTCTTACATAGCTGCTGACAGCGCAGCTGCAGGCAGGTAACCAGCAGGGACAAAGCCTCGCGAGCGATGATGGCATCTTTGATGGAGACACTCTGCTGCCGGACACATATCCCAGCATGCAGCGCTGTCGGCGGGGTGTCGCCCTCACTGCTGGAGCTGCAGTTGCTTCCTGAAAACACACAACAGCTTCATTTACGTTCATTTCTGTAGGTTTCGTTTTTATTTGTAGAAGCTGTGCAGGATCATTTCCATCCCTGCAGACTGGGATAATATGGCAGAACAAGTTCTACTCCGGCTTCCTGTCTCACCAGTACTGCTGACTCTGGTGTGGACTCCCTGTGGCAGAAGCGCGCTGTGAGTCTCTTTAATTGGCTGTGGGCTGCCGACGAGATCCAATCGGCCTGCTGCGGCCGCCCACGTCAGACGCATGAAGCAGGCGACAGTTGAAGTGAAGTCACCCACCTCCATTGTCTAAACAAGAGAGCAAACGTTGAATTTCACAGTGGATTCATCACTGAAGCGGCCCGATACGGGAAGAAACTTGTCTGATACCTGAATGGCGACACGGGCTGCAGGGATGATCTCCTCCACTCGTATGGATGAGCGCTCAGACAGAGACATTTGCCTGTAGGAGGACTTCTCCGGAGTCCCACACAGAGACAGCTGTCGTCCTGACCGCCCCGCGTTACGGAACGGCCGGGAAGACAGCGCGTCTCCGTCCCTGATGACATCATCATCCAGAGCTGCAGGCATGCTCTGACCGACGAGAAGGAACCTGGGAACATGGTTTGGAAGATTAGATCTAGATGCTGTGGGTTCTCTTTTGACTCGTGCACTTCACATCAGTCAGTTCTGTGTGGGGCGAGTTCTCCAAAGTGGGAATGCTCCAGAGTGGGTACAGAACAAAGGAGGCAGTCTGATATGCAAACAGTAGGCTTTGTTTCCACCATGCTGACAATGGATGAAGCTCCTTATGTAGCTATAATGATCAGCAGACTTGCTCCGGTCTTTATCCGTTTCAAATGATCTGCTTTACTTTTAGACAATGTTTGATTCTCTGCAATAACTGCACCCTCTTGGATATTTATGGGTCACACATGCAAAAGATGAGACCCAGTTTTCACATGCAGCCGCTCTGGAAGTCTAAAAATCTAAAAAGGCTGTGGTGCGCGTGTGAAAATGACTATTCACAGACGTCCTTTACCTGGCCAACTGTAGACAGATAGAGTAGACTCCTTGTCTGGTCTCGTAGTCTACTTCAGATGGGATTGAATCTCTCTGCATAACATTCACCACCAGACTGCAGAGAAGACAGATAAATGCAGCTGTCAAGGCTAAAATCGGAAAAACACCACGAGGCACATCAGAAAGCATACACCGTGTGTGTGTGTGTGTGTCCTGGAACGTATTTCAGCTGACATATGAGCTGAAACTTTCCACAATCAAACACTTCGACAGGTCTGTTACCTGAGGCCTCCTGCTTTAAGGAAGTTCTCACAGAAGGACTTGCTGCTGGTTTTGGCCATTTCATCATCCGATGTGGGCATGAGCTTTGAGCTCAACACCTAAAACACACAAACGAATGAAAGACAAAGAGAAAAACAGAAATAAAGCCTTAAATCCTCTTCAAGATTTGAGAATAGGGCTTGCTGAAGGTGGGTGGGTGTTCAAAAAGCACGCGTACCTCCAGATTATACAGCACTCTGAAAGTAGACATGCCGGGGGCAGAGGATCTGAAAAGGGACTCCAAGATGGAAGCAGCGCTAGGATGATGCTGCTGCTTGGCGGTCGTAGACGGAGAACGAGAGCCCGTCCCTTGACCGAGGGTGAAAAGGGTCTTCTATGAAAAAAAAGTCACAAGAGTTGGAAAGACAAAAGATCTGAAAAGGAGAGAACTCCTACAAACGTATCACAGCCAGCATTCAAAGATTTCTGTAAGATCGAACCTAACCCCTTAACATCCTTCAATTTTTGCCTAAAACAGGTTTTTATGGAGAAAAAAAAACAAAAAAAACTTGTAGTGGACCAAAATATTTTACTGGACTACTTTTCCTGCACCCTTACTGATGTAACGGGACCCTTTTTTGTTCCAGTATCATCTGCTACTGGAGTCCAGTATGGCTTCAAAGATAAATTATATTGGCAACGGGTCACAAATAAGTGTTTACCGAATCTCCAGTTATGATTGCAGCCTGTGTGTAGGTACTTTGAAGGTACACGGAGTAAAAACACATATTTCTGGTACCAGAGGCATTAAATAATCTTCAACAGTCTGCAGCAGCAGCAGCCGTTAGACGTGACGGTGGGATGGTTACCTGTTGGCTCCACACGCTGGATTCTTTGGGAACAAAGTTATCGAGAGCATCTTGCACTTCGGGGTCTGTTGGAATCAGCAGCAGCAGCTTCCTCACACGGAGAGTGATCCTATCGACGACCAGAAAACACATGAACAGTTCTGCCATTATCACTGTGTGATATTAACATTTTAATATGTATGTGAAAGTATCTTTAACGGAGATAAAACATGCACATGTATGGAACAGTGTGAAGGGGTCCCTGTTTAGAAGCAGACATATGGCAGAAAAATGGAGCCGCGACAGGTTTTTTCTGGCCACATTGTGAAGGAAACACACACGTGCATAAAACTCTCTCACCTAGACTCATCTAGGTTAGCCAACTGGTAAAGCATCTCAAACACATTGCACACTAAAGCCATCACCACCCCAGGCAGGGACTTCTCCTGAAGACAGAGGAACAGGGACACAAGTGCGACAGAACCGGTGAGTCAATGTGCTTTTTGTAAATTTCATTGGAATATATATCGGGTGGAGGGTCGTACCTGCTCCAAGGCGTAGGCAGAGTTGAAGACGGCCGAGCTTGAGCTGCTGGAGGCGGATGCCGAGGACTCGGAGCTGCCAGAGGGAGTGCCGGTGCCCGAGCTCTTTACAGTCAGAGTCTGCTCGTCGCTGAAGCCGATCTGGGACAGCAGCTTCTGGTCCCGATTCATCGTCAGCTGACACGCAGCAGAAAGAGAGAGAGAAAAAAAAAACCCACACATTTGAGAAGGAGTTTGATGTAGAATATGTAGAATATGTCAAACAAAACTAACACTCACCACGCTATCATTGGCAAAGATCTGGACGTTATCTACTGGACAGCTCAAGTGCTCGGAGATCTTCCACCTGATGCTTCCTACCGTCTCATTGCTGTGGGTCTGCAGGACACACACACACACACACAAAATCAGGGTAACCATCTCCTCTGCAGACAGTACCTCAATGCCAAATGTTCCTGGCAACCAGGGTTACCTCTAGGGTGAAGGTGTCTTTGGTTGACTCGTAGGTGATGTGAAGAGTGACGGGGTGTCCGTTGAACGAGGCCCCGTGAGGTAGAATAGTACGAGGAACTGAGTACATATCCTACACAGAAACACATCAATCAACGGCTTTAATGATC
>JBBBVU010000015.1:23993513-24010783 GCA_037177055.1 Atherinosoma microstoma | reverse complement strand
GTCCGATGTTTGAAGAAACACCGACACAAAATGAGACTCAAGACAAAGACTGCGCAGCGTACCTCTATAGTGATGACGTAGCGTTCAGCCAATAGCAGCAGTCTTTCAATTATCACCAGCTTCGTAGATCTAAAAAAACAAACAACACATAAATGAAGCAATCCTGATCAACAGAAGAGTTTCAACAGCAATTAAAAGTGAATTTAATGGGTTTTTTTTTAGTGTATTTTAGTAGTTATGGAGGTGTTTAAATGACTTTAGCAAAAATATATTTAATAGGTTTAATAACCATGTTCTTACCCAAACCCCCCTCTGTACCTGGATGGTGACTGTACAGATGTGGCCACGGTCGGCATGGCGGTGGCCGTCAGCATCTTGGTTGCCTTAGTTACAGCATGTGTTAAAGTGGGCCCACCCAGGGCTGAACTTGCAGCCTGACAGAGAGAAAAAAAAAAAAAAGGAAAACACAAAGCGAGCTCTTGGGTGTTGATTTCTGTGAAATGGCACAATTATACCTGAAAGAAGTTTGATTGCTCACCTCCAGTCGCTTGTAGCAATCAGCAATGAACTTCTTGTGCAAAGACACAGAATCCTGCATCGTAGGTAATATAAAAAGAAAAAAGAAAAAAAAAGAAGGTTTCGAGCTCGTGAAGACAGTGATTATAATTAATTAGAAAAAAAAAACTCATTGAGAGGCAAATGTTTATCGTGAGAACACACATACACCTACTTTTTTCATTTTAGGATTGAGGTTGGTGTAGCTGTATGTGATAATAAGCTGGATCGCTTCATTGGCTATTTCTTCATCAGGGGTTTCCATGGCGATGCGCCAAATAAAATCCATCCCTGCCAGGTCGAGGCGCTCAACACACTGTAACCGGAGCACATGCTATGTTAAACGGAGACACCGTCTGAGCTGCGTTTCACAAAAAAAAAAAAAAAGTCAAGATGGGGACTGACCAGCTGAGTCCCCTGGCGTTTCAGACGATGGTCGCACAGATTCACGTTCTCAAAGAAAGTCTTGAACAGATTGAAACCTGAGACGGCAAACAGAAGGAATAAAGCAGCTGTGGCACAGACGTATCCCTGAGCCCTGAGGGGTGTTGGTGCCTTCAGTCTCTCACCGTTCATGGTGATCTCGTAAGGCTCCAGTTTCAGGATCTTCTCCTTGAAGAGCTGCTGCTGGACGTCGCTCTCGAGGTCATGTTGTCCTTTGGTAAACCACTCAAAACACATCTGCACATGTAAAAACATAACTATGCTTAATCTTGGGCTTAGGCTGATTTCTGAGGTCAGAGGATGTGTTTTTTTAATTCTTTGGTTGGTAAAGTTATTATTTTATTTTCCTGATTAACTACTTCTTCACAAAAATACATCAACAATTATATTTCTGATTCACACAGTAGTGTTTCTCTTATTATTATATAAGAATGGCGCCCCATCACCCTCTACTAGTCAAGTTAATAAATATAATATTAAAAAAAGAGGGAAAATGTTTTTGAAATACTCGAATGAAATAACATACAATGAAATAAATGAATAACAAATAAATTAGATAAAATGAAATTAGAAAAAAAGAAGAAGCCAGAAGTGGTTTATAGCAAATTTGCAACAACAGGCGTAAAGGGATTGAATGTTTGCTGCCTCCTCCAGGGGAGTCATCCAGAGAAAGATGCCTGCAATGATAAACACGAAGTGTTTTCATACCTCACGGTCCAGCTCGCAAACATCCGGGCCCGACACCAGACACTCCCACAGCTCCTTGGCTCTGTTCCAGACCAGGTAGAGGCTGGCCTCTTGGAGGAAGAACGCCAGGAAGCGCAGGTGGCTGTCCAGATACTGAACACAGGGGGACAGGTGTGTGTTTTACCAGCTCAGGTCAGCTTTTTTTTTTTAAGCTCCGGTGAAGCTGATCAATAAAGCGACATTTTAAAAAAATGTTCTGGAATCAATGTCATAAACAAACCTCCTGGTAGGTGTATCTGCCGTCCACCAGAGTTGAGCCCGAGAGGCCGTTATTGCCCGAAGCCGTGGCGGCGAGTCGGTGGCAGCACACGAGCGATCCCGTGATCAGCTTGACAATCTCAAAGTTCTTCTTCAGGTCCTGGATGATGCTCTGCGGAAGGGAGGGGGCAGGGAAAGATTAGAGCATCGCCGCTCGCGCTGCAGCTCCCTCAGATTAGCGTGCACGCTTTGTGGTACCTTGTCTTGTTTCTGGTAGGTCTGCTTGATGAAAGAGCGGGTGATCTCGTGCAACTGTCGGAGAGCGGGAACAACCCAGACCGCCTGAGGAGAGCTCTGCTGAGAAGCCTGTTAAAAAAAAAAGGCACACGTACTGGATAACACTTGCCAAACCTTTCACATCGCCGACCGCTGTTTTTTAGAGTGAGAGCTTTGTGAAAACACAAAGAGGAAAAAAAAAATAGGAAAGAGTCAGAGCCAGGGATAGAAAGCACCGAGTTTCAAATCAGCCTTTTTAATAGAAACTCAAGCATGCTTCTTTTTGGGTATCCGTGGTTCTGATTTACTTTCCTGTTTGCAACGAGTAAATGTACGAGCACTTCCACCCAAAGCTGCTTAATCATTCAGAAAGTTCAGACAGCTCTTACCCAGAACAAGATCAACACCACTTTGTAATCATTAGGAGGAGCTGAAGCCAAAGATTAACACACACCTGGTTAGATTGACTAATGTTGCAATCATAAGTGAAACTGCCAACCTGTGACCAATGAAAAAGCCCCTTTGTGGTCAAAACCCTCCTCCGTGATTGGACGACAGGCAGGAAGAGGCGACATTAGAGACATCAGTGAGTGGAAATGCAAATGATATGGGATCATTCTCTTACTTTAGCCAAAGAGTTAGATTTCTTCTTGCCCCAAGTGCCAATATGAAAAGAGCTTTGTGTGTCGCTGCCTTTATTGTCCTCCTGAGTGTGAGTCTGGAGACATACATTTCATTTTCAAGTGGGACATTTTTTACACACCGAGTACACACCCAGTAGCGAGTGAGATTTGTGTCGCTGGAACATGAAATACTCTGAAAACATGAAGCTGCGGTCAAACAGCCACCGTTAACGGGATGGTGTCAAAGCAGGAAAAAGGTGCAAGTGAAACTAAAAACACAGCTCAGCTGGAGGTGCAACAATCGGTCACGTTGGAGAGCCAGAACACGCAATACCAGTTCACTGAGAGTGGCACACCTAAACATGCATGACACATCTCCAGAGGTATGATGAAGCATGTATTCCCTCCTTCCTTTTAACCCTGACATTGTACCTACAGTATCAAACAGCCAGCAATCTATTCCATTTCCTCCTTTTTCAATCGGCTCAATAAACGGCTAATATTGTAGCTTTTATCTCATACAAGACAGCCATCTAAAGTGATGGCTACAAACAAAAACGGGGAACGGCGCACAGAAAACACTTGTGCTTCATTTCCTTAGTTACGTGTTCGGATGTGAGGCAATCAGAAGTCCGTTCATTTCTGAGAGAATCCCAGATTTTTTTTACGTTTGTGGTGGATTTAAACCAGAGACCGAGATGAAACTCCCAGCTCGACTAGCCGTTACTACACGCTTAGTTAGCACATTGGATTGGATTAAAGCAAGGTGTGTACGGACCCGACTGACCCAAACTGCTTCAGAAAGAATGAATCAAACTGTATTGTTGTACAAAATGTCTCTTTGATAAATGCTTAATTCATTATGTTAAAAATAACAAATCTATTTCATTAAGTTGATTGAATTAAACTACTTTAAAAACATTTTGTCTGAAATGCATTTTAGGAGACACACCGTCCCCTCCTGTCCCCTAAATGGACTGTATCTGCTGGTGTCTACATTATAGTCCCTCCAGGAATCCCAGCTATTTATGCATATTCAGCCTATCTTCAGCAATTCTGTCCAATCACCACAACTTTAAAGTATCTTTGACAAATCCCAGCGCTCCAACGACACTTTCCCAGAGTTCAGGAAGGGGTTTAGCTTAACTAGTTGAGCGGCCGCCTCACATACACACGAAGAAGCTCCAGCACCTCAGGTTTGAATCCCTGCAGCCTGTTGCTGCATGTCACCCTCCAAACTGTCTCTGACCCACTTTCCTGTCATGCAACTGTCTCATAAAGACCCTGGAGCCTGAAAATGCCTTTCCGGTGTTCTGCCAAATGACAAACATTTTTCTACTGTAAAACGATGAATAAAATCACCGCGATGAGTCGATAATCATCCAGATCTACTGGAAATGCTAAAAGAATAAAAACACATAGGCGATATATTTTCTGCCCCTTTTTTTGTGCCGTCTGTTTTAACAATAGAGTTGTAGCTCTAGGAGCACTCTGCCGAGCGGTGAAAGACAATGTGGGAATGTAAGAAAACTGAAAGAAGTTTCAGGTGCTTTTTCAAAAGGAAAAAAACAAACAATAAAACACTAAAAACTTCAGTAACAACCTTTTTCAAAAACTGCTGCAAAAATCTGCCATTTCAGGTCAGAATAAAATCAATAAAATCCTGGAGGGACTGTGTTACAGGAATAATGTTTCTTTTATGATATACAGCAAACATTCACCTCAGCGTATACTGAGGTATAAACCGTCTAAAAACATGTTAATAAAGAGTTTATCCATGCTCAAGTTTGAGATAATTGCCATTTAGCTTATCATCAGAACATGTTCAGTGACTTAGTTCTGTTTAATAAAAATGGAAAGAAAGAAATGACGAAGAGACCGAAACAAGAGAGCTGAGAAACGTCCTGAGCTTTTCTAGACATTCAAAAAACCCATGCAAATAAATGATTAACCAAAGAAGGATGGTGCTGCTTTGAAAAGACAGACGACCCGACTCCATAACCCAGCTGTGTGGGAACAAACCAAAGGAACAAGGTAAAAACAGCAAACTAGCTCAGACATGTTAACTTTAGAGCCAAACTGTCACAGCGGGCTGCAAAATGTCCGAACCCCACACACGTGTTCCTTCTGACTGCTGAGCTGCAGCATCCAGCTGCATGTTTACATCTGTGTAAAACTGCCACACGTCTGGCTCACCTTCTTAATGTCCTCTATACACTTAATGATGTAACTGCGTTTCACAGTCTCCTTGACAGCGTAGGCGTCACTCAGAATCCCAAGATGTTCCTCCAGTGCCTGTTGCACCAGACTGGTAGGCAGGGTGGGGAGGTGGGCCAGCTCCCAGAGCACCTCCAGCACCTGAGCCGACACAAAAACACACCACAGCTCAGACTCAGGGGAACATCTTACACCAAAACCTGGAGCATCGTTAGGTTTCTTTGTTTTGAATCAGTTCTTATACCTTTCCCGTTGTGGTCTCAGAGCGAGCCTCTCGGCCTATTCTCCCGATCAGACTGAGCAGCTTCTGCCTGACGCGGTCACTCTCCACCTCCCAGCTCTAAAAAAAGCATGCAAAAACACACTTAAAGAGCACTTAAAATCAAAATAAGTGAGTCAATCCAGATGTCACAGATAGCACCGACCTTTTGAATGAGGATGAAGAGATGGGTGAGCTGATCGAAGCTGAATTTCACAGCGGCAGCAGCAATTATTGTATGAATGTTTTCTATCACGGTCGATGATTGGCCGGCCTGAAACACCCACACAGAAATCAATGCATGAGCTCGGTGGCAGGACACCGGGGCATCCTGTCATTTGTCGGCCTTGCAAGACTATCTGTACACATGCGAAGATTACGGTCTTTAATAGCCGTATATGGACTAAACCTCCTTTAAAAATCTTTAAAAAGGCTCCAACCTGTATTCTCCAGATCTTGGAGAGCTCATCCAGGGACAGTTTACTCCCCAGCAGCTCAATGATTCCCTTGATCCTCTCACAGTACTGAGCCTGGTCAATGTTACCTGGAACAAGAAGCCAAAAAGCTCAATCCTGAACACAATCACATAAGAAATGTTCATGCGGGTGTTTTTTGAGTCCGACACTGCCCTGATACACGTCTCTACCTTCTAGCGCTATTGACAGGACCGAGTTCTCCACGAGCCAGTCCAGCAGTTTATCCGTGTCGATGGCGTTTTTCACTGTTTTTGACACCGTGCTCTCTTCTATTAACTTAGTAACCTGCAAGACAAGGACACATTTAAGAAAAAAAACTAAACAAAAATAAACTGGACGAGCTTTACTCGACGCTTCAGGAGAACGGACCTCTTTGAGGGAGTTCATCTTGGTGGAGAAGTGGGGAGTTTTGAGCATGCGCAGCAGCGTGTCCAGCCGCAGGTCGTCCACCACGGCGACCAGCTCCCTCTGGAACCTCATACACAGCAGCTTGATGGCCGACAGCAGGTCTGGGATGCTCACCAGACGCTAAGGTTAAAAGTCACAATTACAACAAAGTATGCTCTTTTTTTTTCTTGCTTTCTTTCTTAAACCACTCAGTTTTATGTTGCTGAACACTTGACCAAATCCGACCCCAAACAATCCACTGCATGCGTGACCTCGTACAATAAAAACACAGGAATGGACGCAAATAAAAACACTACCTTGTCTTTAAGGTCTTTTTCCTCCAGGTTCTGCACATATTTGATCATCTTATGAATGACTGGATCAAGCATGGGCTGGAGGAAGACAACATGAAACTTTGTTAATAATCCCGGAGGGGCTAAATGGACCGCTGGAGCAGCAAGACGGTAAGAGGATACAGCAAATAAAAATAGAGCGTCAGAAAAGCAGAATGCGACACAGAGGTCACGATAATAAACGGATCATTTCATCACCGGAGAAAGATAAAAAGAAAACGCGGAGGGTTATGTAAGAGGCTGGGGCGTGTGCGCGTTAGCTCACCTGGACCAGGCTGGAGTTTAAGTACTCGGCACAAACTCCGAGAGGCTGGACCAGAGCCGACACGCACTGCGTAAGGCGGGAAAAGAGAGAGAAGCTTATGTACGATATATAAACCAAACAGGAAATGAAATGTCAGCGCTCAATCACAGGACACTGATGAATGGTTCCTGTGTTCCCGAGTTTCTCTCTTCTGAGACCATCTTCCTTTGCATTAGCAAAGCACATCCTTCTCCTCCACCTTTTCCCACCGCTCATCAATAACCGCGACCCCTCTGCCTTATTTGACCTACGGCTCAGAGCCGACAAATGAACGAGTCACCCATGGGAGTCGGTAGAAGAGGGAGGATCTCCGTCCATTTGCTTTCACTTTCACTCCCTCTTTATTGTAGCAGAAGTATGTTGAGAATCTAGCATCCAATACACACACACACGGACAGACACACACACACACACACACACACAGACAGACAGACAGACAGACGCACGCACACACACAGACACACTGCTGAGCTCCCAATTCTATTAAGAAGTACAACATTAGTCTTTGCCTAATTAATATGCAAGCAAGAGAGCGTGTGTGTGTTTGTGTTTGTGTGTGTGTGTGTGTGTGTGTGTGTGTGTGTGTGTGTGCAACAAATCAATGGCTAAGTCGGGCTGCAGATCCGGCCAGGTTCCCTGAAGGAAGCATCAGTACAAGGATGCCTCAGAACACATAAAACAACAGAGCATTTCAACCGTCACGCAGCGGGAGGATGCGTGTGTGTAAGTGTGTGTGTGTGTAAGTGTGTGTGTGTGTGAGGGGGGGCACTCTGCAGCTGAGAGCAGTGGGGGTAAACACGGTGACCTTTTGCCTGCATAGTCTGTATCAAAGTCTTTCTGCAGCGCCTCTCCATCTATCAGAGGGGCGACAGCTATTTGAACTCTTGCGACACACGAGGAGGCGTCGTTCTTACGGCGATCTCGATCTCCTCCGCGTTGAGCTTAGTCTGGATGGCGGTGAATCCTCCCAACTCTCCAAACTTCACCCACGAAAGAAGGAGAAAAAGAGAAGAAAAACAGAGGTGTAAGGCAAAGCGGATGCAGCTGTAGGGCGCACGCGTGTCAGGATGTGTCCGGGTCGGTTCCTCACTCACCCGATTCACCAAATCGACCAGCCAACCGTGAGGCTCCTGAGACAGAAAGTGAAGGATGGTTTTTCAGGAAAATTACTCAGCAAAACCACTTGTAACTCTCAGGAGACACACACGTGTGATTTTCGGACAGCTGTTGTGTGTCAGTCACACGTGAACCCGGCAGCGCTGTTACACAACACTGAAGATAGAACACTCGTCTGTCCCTGATCTTCATTCATAACCGGAACCAAAGGCCCAATCCCATTTCACCCGATGACCCCACCACTTGGCCTTTTTCCCTGCTTTCCCTCCAGACTCATTCTGGGTTTATTTGTCCTATACCCTGAATCAATTCATCACCTCTTCTTGTTCTTCTTCTTCAGTTTTGGTGACAATGTGTGTAAACATCCCACCACCAGGAAAGGATTTAACTGCATAAAACACACATTTTTGGTATGAAACTAATATTGCAACAGCATCTGTTTAGGTAAAAGCTATTAGAGACGCCCGATGATATATCTGTGGTCTGACCACTAGCTCCTATTATTCAGTTTACAGGGAGGGAGGGACGCTTGTAATGAAGGGGAAAGGGTAAAACTAAGAAATGGGAGTAAAAGGATGCAGGTAAACAGAAACGTGTACATGAATCTGGAAAATACTGCAACGGCACTTCTAATAAGTGCCGAGTGCAGACAGACGGGGCGTCCCCCTTACCTTCTGATAGGTGTTAGGAGAGACCGCAAACATGTTGGCCTCCTCTCCGAAAACCTCGGCCCAGTTCCTCTGACACGCCTTCATCCGGTTCTTAAAATGGTACTCGTTGTCAGGGTTCAGAGCCTGGTCACCAAGACAAAGGAAACAGCTCAGACGCATGAAACTGGCCGTAATTACTCCTGGTGAACAACGTATTCTGATGCTGAAAACGATGAGGATCAAGAAGCTTTTTCTGAGTTTCTGAGACACACCATGGTCAGGACTCCCATCAGGTTCACAGGCACGGGATCCTGCTTCACCCTCTCAGCAACTAGCTCCACCAGCAGCATGAGCATGTTGTAGATTCCCTCGTGGATCTCCGTGCCCCACTTGTGTACGGCACTGCTGGTCAACAACTGGCCAATGGCGAGACAGGATGGGAGAAAAAGTCAGACAAAGCACGGCGATCAATTAAACAAGCACCAATTTGTTCTTTGCTCACCTTTTTAAAGGCCTCCGGCATGCACCGATCTATAAACCGCTTGCAGTTCTCGTCAGCATCAGCAAGACCTGACAGAAAGGAAAGATTCACAAAGTCATCCCGCATCTAAGCTAATGAAAAACATGTGAAAAACACTCCAGATATATACCCTGCCCACATGGTGACAGTTTTAGTGCAAAAAAAAAAACAACCCAACAAAGATGAACATCCCACGTGATCTTACCGTGTCGTGCAAGGCAGGTGGAGGCAATGAGACACTTGCCCAGAGACTCCTCTCTCTTGTAAGGTATGGACCAGTGGTCAGTAAAGACACGACTCTCCAGCTCGTACAGGTTGGTGGTGGGAAACTCCATGCTGCCTCCCGAGCAGTTCCCGTTCTCGTCATTGCTCCGCTGGAACACACAGACATGGCAAATTTACAACCTGATGGAGAAGGTGACTTTACGCAGCTGATCCCCTTGTGTTCTTTTTTTTATTTTTTTTATAATGACACTGCATGTGCGATGCTAGGATAATACAAATGGCCTCTGGCACTTGATGGAGTCAGACAGGATGCTGTTTGATTCTTTTCCTCCCTCTGGGACGGCGACGATAGCGGTCATTTGGAAAGCGTGTCCTCTCCTCAGCCATCTGCCCTTCATTTCTGCATTACATTTATACCTCTGTTTCCTCTCAAAAAGCTTTCAAAACATAATAAACACAGCGGTTTGTTCCCAAGGACTTGCGTGAGCGCTACAGTCAAGTTAAAAAGCACTCTGCAACGTGACAACACACTGTCTGGTTGGATGCAGAAAGCTACCAGCTGAGACAGTTTTCTGCTGTCATGACTGAGCAAGCAACGAAATGAGCGTTAAAATTCAACTTAGATAGAAATAAACTTTTACACCCTTTACATTGGTAGTTCAAAATGCTACGTCCAAGCTCAGCTGTCATAGGAGCAAAAACAAAGTGGCAGTAAGGCTTAAAGAATCTGTCCAGTAAAAGCAACAACCGACACAGGATTAGTGAATTATTTACATCATAAAGTTGTTTGCATATTCATGAAGTCCTCTGTATATTCATGATTAAACTGCACGGCAGCCCAATGGCACTTTGGGGCAAATATATCTTAACATGACGCCTGAAAGCAGACATTTACAGTAACTTTGCACTGTAGCCGTCTCCATATGCCAAGCTCCCAGATTCAGCTCTCGCTTTATTATAAATGAGCCAACATATTACAATACATTTGCCCATTTTGCCTGCAGGCGCCACAAAGAATTAATATTAATACAGAACGACACAGTTAGGTCAAGCCTTACTATCTGAACCGTTTGACACGCCTCCATATTTGCATACAAACTGGACAATGCATTCACCGTGTTTCACTGTGCTGAATGCTGATACGTGTCTGAGAAAAGGTGATGAAGTGGACATAAAGTCTATAAAGAGGAAGAAAACGGGAGGGAGGAGAGGGGAGGAGGAAGCAACAGAGAAGCATCATATTTCACCCCTTTCTAAGAAAATTAAATATGACAGGATGGATGTAAAGTAGGAAAACAGGAGGGAGACTTAACTAATATAGATATGAGAAAACATCAAGTTTGAAGAATAACTATGAAAATAATATAGAAACCTTCAGATGTAGCCATTAAACCTGCATGCTTCGAGTCTTTAAAGGCTCTGGGGAGGAAAGGCATGTGTGGAAAACAGTGTGTGTGGGGTTTGGGCCGGGCGACTGGGTAACTCGGCGCCACTCTGTTACTGTGCATCTGCGACCCTCTTGGGAACCCCTGCAAAAACTGCAATGTGTTTGTGTGCGTCCAGGAGACTGCAGGGCTATATTTAGGAACACAACACGTGGCCAAAGATCTATGACAGGCCTCTAAAGCACAAAAACAGTAAACATGGGAAGAGAGGAATTAAAGCAGGTTCCCCCTTGTGTTATTACATATACTGAATACATCATATCTCATATCTGAATAGCTCACATCTCAAACAGGAGACATTTTTAATTTCACTGTCTCACGGCAAAGACTGCCGTGCTAAAAGTTGTGGAAAAAGACATTACATAATGGTGGTTTTGAGACTCAATGACTAGTGTCAACTAGTTTATTTAAACCAATACTGCTCACCAATAATGAAGAGAGCTGTATCACAACCAAATATTATAACAAGAGCTGGAATAGTCTGGATCTAGAAAATGAATCAGTTAGTGACAATGGGTTTTATTATTATAATTTTGGCTTTGGAAAGAGCAACAGGTTATTTGTTCAAGTTGATAAAGACAAGCAACTTTCAGTTCCTCCATGTCCCACTGAAAACGATACAATGCATGATGCAGACGGGTTATTATAGGAGCTCAGTGCATTTTTCTGTTGTCACATCAAATAAACACAGCTGACTTGGGCGAAGTGACAGAACTTGGAGGTAATTTACTCTCAAATAAGCGATGACTGCCTTAAACTCCACATTCCTCACACATGTATCTATCATAAATACTCACTCAATTAGCCAAAACACTGACACCGAGGTTAAAACCTGATAATGTATGCAGGAGATTTAACGAAAATTGTCCGCATAGATCGAAGAAATTGCGAAACTGTTTGTCAGATTTGTGTGGACTGCAATCTCGACAAGAGTTTAGCACGATTGTCGCTTACAACCTTTTAGCTAACAGTAGCTAACCTAATCTAAATCACTCCAAAGACTACCAACTGACTATCGCCGGGCTGACTGATAAAGCTGATTATTCCAAACTAGACCTCCCATCATCTACCTGCGAAGTATTCATCCAGTGATGCTTCTAGCCTCATACTTCTGGTCCAAATTACCGGCGCGTTTAACTCTCAGTCTCCACCAACCTCGCTAGCCAGCTACTAGCTAGCTAGGTTAGCTTGTTAAGTTTAAAATAGCTTTTAAACCCCGTTTTTAAAGCTAATGTGCTCATAGTATACACGTATGTATCATATCAGTGTGAATCAGCAACATACACTGTCCTGGAGGACTGGAGATCATCAGCCTCCTACTCTTGACAGCTCATGTTGGGCTTGGTGCATGTAGCATTGCAGCTGCTAACTTGGGCTGGTTAAATGGGCGAGCCCATAGTGTTGCAAGTTCCAACTAGCCATGTTCTCCCGCGCCTCCTCAACCGATGCTTGCTCTAAGGCACGTTTTTATTACCTCGCTATCCACTACATCGTGGTATGCTGGAGGGGGATCAAAGCCAGTCGTCCCAGTCCGTCCGCTGTTTTCCCCGTCTCCACTCGAGCTCAAGCCGGTAGAAGGCCCGCTCTCCATCGGTTCATATCCATATCCGAGTCCGGGGCTTTCGTTGGTTAGGAGCGCCACTGCCTCGTTGATGTCATTCTTTGCCAATCGGAGCGCTTTTCGGATCACATCGGGATCTGGGAAACCCATGCAGAGGAGCGTCGTTATGTGCTGCTCCTCTTCGGTCTCCATTTTTTGGGTGTCTCAGTTTCTCAGACTAATAGTAACGGGATGTTCGGCACAGCTCTGTAGCTGTGCACGCCGCCATGTTTACAGTCCGCCGCTGCAACTCGCCTGTCACGATTTGCTTTCCCTAGAACAGCGCCGACACAGGTGTTTCGCTGAATTTTGCCTGCCAAGAACTGCATACTTCCGGCGGGAACGCGCACGGTGATTGTTAATTATTTTAAACGCAATTACTGTTTAACAGTGTTATACATAAATGTATAACACTGTTAAACAGTAAAAAAAATAAAAAAAATAATACACCTTACTGTAAATTTACAGTAAGGTGTATTATTTTTTCATTTTTTTTGCCAACATTAAGAAGCAACAGCCTCTTGCTTACCGCTTCAGTAGTTTGTGTAGTAAACGTAGTACAAAAAGTAATGAAAAATTGTGTCTGGATTATTTCTTTGTTTAAATAATGCTTCTGGCAATAAATTTCATACTGATGGAGAGTCTGTTTATTTTCCTTTTAGATTATGTCACATTTGTGAGGAAATGCATTTGAGGGATGAGCCAAACAGCTTATTCTCCAATTGACTTGTGTAATGTATTGGATGATTGAACCTGAAGAAACTAGACATGTAGGCAATTTAACAGTTTATTCATTTAACAGAGGCTTCAGTAAAATGTGGAAGAACCTATACAGCCACAACGCCCACTAGGTAACACTGTTGGGAGATGCCATAAAAAAAATTTCAACAAATATTTCTTGTAAGTCTGCCAATGTGGTTGTGTTGGTCACCGGCACAAAGAGCACACCCATTCTGTTCTCATAAGTGTTCAATGGAGTTGAGGTCAGGACTGCAGGCTGTTCCATACCATCCCTTCTCAAAATCTGGAGGAAGTCTCTGATAAATCCCACACTGTGTTGTCATATTGGAGGCTAGAGATCAGTCCTGTTGTATGTGTAGTATGTTTTTTTTTTACATGCTACTGAGATGCTGGTTTGTTAAATGAATACATTTTTAAATTGCAAATATGTCTTGTTTCTTCAAACTTCAATCATCCAAATAAAAAGGTTTCCCAACAGTATAAGATTTATCGTCAAGAAGCATTGTTACAACAAAGAGAAAAAAGCTTCAAAGACACAAACTTTATTATTAGTTTGAGTATATTATAGCCATATGTGTAGCCAATTTTAAAGGCATAATTGATTATAGCTCTGGAGAAAATAATGACCTGTTATTCAAAGGCTTCCTTTTACTAATCCAATCTGTACAGAAACATTTACTTGTATTAAGCTATCAAAATAAAATATTACTCATCAATTTATTTACATGGCTAACTTTTTAAACGGCAATACACACAAAAGGGCGTGGCTGTGCGCGTGAGTGAGGCGGTGGCCATGGTGGCGGGCCGAGTCGGCGTCACGTGAGCGCCCAACTCATGTGACAGCGGATAATCAAAACAGGAACAAAATGGCTGCAACTGGCGACGAAGCCGCAGCTATGGACAGCATTTCCAGGGAACCTGCAGCCCTCTCGGCGGCTCTGAGCGCTCCTACCAGCGGCAGTGATGCGGCGGAGCGGTCGGAGGAAGCAGCTGAAAGTCTCGTCGCTGCTCCTAAGAAGCCCGGAACAAATAGTATGAGATGTTTCCTATGCACATCTGCTACTTGCTAATGCTAATATAGCATCAAATAAGCAACATATTTAGCTTTTTGTTGGGGTTGAATTGTACAGTATTTCTACGAGCCAACTTACTTTTATGTTGCTTATTTTATGTGGGTTTTATTGCGTTGCTGCCCTTTTGTATTAATTTAATTGGGGTCTTTTCCTTTGTGCTCAGGTGATGGTGGTGTGGAGACAGCAGAGGAGGCTGTGGAGCCTGCAGAGCCCGATATTAATGAGTTGTGCACCGATATGTTTGAAAAAATGGCCATCTTCCTGCAAGGAGAATTAACAGGTTGGCATTCTTTACATTTGGACATGAGTTGCTTTCCCATTGATCTGTCACAGCTTCATTTAGACATAGCCATTACAGTGACAAGACACGGTCTTATCGGGGTGCTTTCACACCAGGATAGTCCAGGGACTGGGCTTGATTGGGCAGCACCTTCCTTTGGTTTGCTTTCATGCTGCACTTTACTCAGGCGGACCAAACTGCCAGGATGACGCGATGCAAATCCTTCTGCTTCAGTTGGCTCATTCACAACAAGTAAACAGTGGAGCAACACCCAATTTCTGCATTCTTGGGGTTTCTGTCTTTACTTCAATGTTCAAACCTAATACGGTTTTCACAATAATCTGTCCAGTATGAGCAGCAGGAGAGACAGCTAACCGTGCGCTATGACACTTTCTACATTGCTTCCTCTCTTTGATTCACTAGATGGTCGGCTTTGCTTTTACACTGGAATTGAATCGCAAGTAGACCAAGATTTTGCTTCTTTGGGCTGCACTAGATTGTAAATGAGCATTTACACTACTCCTAACAAAGCGTACTATCAGTGGAAGTGGATCAGGGTTTGTTTAAAGTAGAGGTGTCCAAAGTCAGTCTTCGAAGGCTACAGTCCTGCAGGTTTTCAATGTGTCCCGGTTCCAACACAGCTGACTCAAACTAAATGGATCCATGAAGTTCTATACAATGACTGGTTAATTTGAGTCAGGTGTGTTGGAGCAGGGAAACATCAAAATCCTGCAGGATTGTGGCCCTCGAAGACGGGAGGAGGACACCACTGAAACAGTGCCAGTGTGAATGTGCCCTTAGTTTCTTCAATTTTTACTATATCCACTCATATTGATGTCATAACTCAAGATGCCGTGGACAGGATCAATGGATGTGGTTCCTGTAAACTTTAGAAAACAACTTTTTTCACCTGAGCTCACTGTCTTTTCAGCAGTCTTTTCCCAATTCAAAAGGCTCAACTACTATAGAAATAAAAAAAATCCTAAAGCACCCCACCCAATAATAATATGGAGAACTACAAAAGCTAAGATATATTTTTTTCTTATTTTCTTCTCAGCCACTTGTGAAGATTACTGTCTGTTGGAGAACATGAACAAGCTCACAAGTTTGAAATACATGGAAATGAAGGACATCAGTATCAACATAAGCCGTAACCTGCAGGATCTCAACAACAAATGTAAGATATTTAGTGTTAAGTGCAAAAAAAACCCAAACCAAAATATTATCAGTAAATAGCATACATTTCTGTGCATTTCCAATTTATTCTACTGTGTAATTAGATTAAACATGGCTGCATCCGTGTCTGTTTTTAGATGCTAGCTTACAGCCGTACCTGGACCAGATAAACAAGATTGAGGAGCAAGTATCATCGCTTGAACAGGCTGCCTACAAACTGGATGCATACTCCAAGAAACTAGGTAAGACAGATAATGCACAGAAGTGGTGAAGATTGCGTATGTAAAAAAAAAAATAAAAAAAGTAATTATAAAACTAAAAGAAAGCATTAAGTAATATATGTAAATTCAAAACAATGCTATGTTTGATAACTGACGTGAGAGGACAGTCCCAGCATGACCGTATGGACATCACCCTCCTCTCTCTGTGTGCTGATTTTTATATTTGAGTAGCATAGGGATATATCAGCTCATTTGGCAGTAGATGGCGCTGTGACACCACAAATACTCTGATCTGAATATTTCTACATGACTGAAGCTACAAAGTCACCTTTTAGTGTCTTTAACTACAGACTGAGCAATCATGTCTGCTTTTATATCTTTTATAGAAGCTAGATTCAAAAAATTGGAGAAGCGATGAGGAGGAAGAGGAGGCTGAACGAGAGCTGTGGTGCCTTCTCATTTTCTTTCCCCCTGCCCTGCCTTCTGGTCTCCCTGCCAGCAGAGCCAGGAGCTGCAGGGAGGATGTGAACTAAGACTGAAACAACAAACAGAGCCGCTTTGACACCTAAAAACGACCACGGAGGAAGCAGCTGAATGCACACAAATTGGCACTGCTGTGTTTGGCATGGACTTGACTCTAGCATCACTCATTATGGCCGGCCACGCAGCCAAGGAGTACAGTGTGTACTCGCAACTTTTTTTCAGACATATTTGATGTAGAATCTGTGTGCCTGATTGTCAATCTACACTAAATGATGTCATACTGATGCAGTCTTCATCACAAAGGAACTCTGAAGATTGGCTGGTACTCTTACGAGTGATGTATTAAGCTCGTCGTGTAATGATGTGATAATCTCCCAGACTTCTAGCCCTTTTTTCTTTATTATGTTTAGGCATTGAACTCTGAAGTTCTGCTTAGCAGGAAAAGCCTGAAATGTACATTTGGGTAATATTTTGTCACATATTTATTCGTCAGGCAGCATTAATCGAGCCACAAACTGCTGAACTTAAGAGTGTTTGCATCTTTCTGGAGTGGGTTCTAAAGTTTGTAGCCTAAAGGATATTTGATATGTATGAATAACAACCCAAAATACACCTTTTTTTTTAAAATAACAAAACATGGGAATTATTGCTTGACTTTTTCTTTAAAATGATCCTGCAGCAGACAGCAGGGGGCAGACTTGCACCAGAAAATGTTTTATTTGATTCTTTGGAAAAACTGACCTGCAGCTAAAGGAGGATTGAGTTGCAGCTCCATAGAAAGGAAAAACTGTAAGAAAAGCCAAGGGGAATGGATTGCACATGCTTGATAATTCAAAGGAAAGGATGCATGGATGAAGGTGTGTGTGTGTGTGTGTGTGTGTGTGTGTGTGTGTGTGTGTGT
>JBBBVU010000015.1:23935305-23946394 GCA_037177055.1 Atherinosoma microstoma | reverse complement strand
CATCGATTTCAATTGATGTAATTGATAAGTCCATGTGAAAAAAAAAAAAGTTACACGAAGTGACACCCTCGCTTTAAGCCGCAAATTTCATTTACATTCAAAAATCTTATAAGACCGAGCGAAGCTCCAATTGAAGTGTCATTTAAGTAATAGTAGAGATTTTGAGTTGATAGCATCAATTAAGACACCCAGATATATCCGTTCTAGCACTGAAAAAATATTTACTTCCTTTTCACCTCATAATATATTCCAATTAATTAGACTCTCCAAACACTTCACACACAACTGTTAGTTACCTATAATGAGGTGAAACAGACAAGCTCACAACAGTTTTATAATGTCTTCTTCAAAATGTTCCAACTTGAAAAATGTAACCTGATCATCAAAGCCCTGAAATTATTGTATTAGACTACCTACTAACAGGATAAGGATTCTATATGAAGCCCAGCAGAGTGCTACATATAATATAACAATATCACATAAATCTTTTGAGTGGCATGTATGCTGAGTAACTCAACCTCAGCAGAAGGAAGCTGAGACGGGGGCTGCATTACCAAATCGTGTGTTCAACTGTCTAAATAGCCGAGGGCACTATTTTGTATGCTTGACTTGAGTGAGTTAGAGCCATATGCTACGTTATATTATAAGCTGTCAGCATGTGCTGGTGGGTGGTGATGCCATTCTGGGAGCAGACTTGGTAGTGTCACAATGGGAACGCTGTGTCTAAATAATTATAAATAAGTCAATTAAACTGCACTTTGCTCTGATTTTAAGTTTTGTAACTCACACTGTTTGTTTCTATATCTCCATGGGAATTCTCATGGAGATGTTATGCATTCCCTAGACCTTTACCCTTTGCTTAACCATTACAACTTTATATTTTACACTAACCCAAACCCCAGTCATAAATATATAACCCTCTACCTTAATTCTGAAACATGAAAGCAGGCTGGATCTATAGGGACTTTAATTTGGTCCACAGAGTAACTGTGGGTCCCCATTGCTTGTTGTGCAATCAGTTTGAGTCTCATGTGGAACTTAAAAACAACACAAAAACACACACACGCTCAGACAATATCATTAAACTTTTCCAGGTTCCTAAGGTTGAGTGAGGGTAAATTACCATCAGCTGATGATGAACAGATTGTCTCATATAAAGACTCAGTGTCCTGATATTCCCCACATTCTTTCACGCTTGACAATCTAACTCTTTGTTTAGATGACGTCAGTAGTTACACACCCTGATCATGTTGTTGTAAATCCAAGGAAATTGTGCAGGAGCACATGTGAAGGATGGGCAAACTCTCCAGTATCTTCTGACAGGAAACTTCACATGAATTGCTGCTTCTGCTGCTGAATCATCGGTCTTCTGGTCCAAGATTCTTCACTTTTCCATTCTCCCGGGTGTCTCAAGGGGAACTCGGAGCCTCATATATTATGACTGCATCTATATGACTGTGCTGGGAGCCATGTTCCCTGCCAAAAAGCACTCAGACGCTCCTCTGTCATACTGGACTCTGGCTCTGCATTTTGTACCATTGGGACCAACGTCTCAATGTGTGTGCATTGTTTTTTAGGCCAAGTTTCGCCACATTATTCCATTATTTGAAGTGCATATTTAAGTGCAAATTCACATGAGCATGTGTACACAGACACAAATATAAATACACATAAAAGGAGTTGTAAGTCAAGCTTAGGGGAGATGGTAAATTCATCACTTTGTGTTTATAAAAGCCTGCATGCATTTGTTTCTTTTTCTTCATGAGAGGAGTTCTCTCAGTTACACTCAGGCATGCACACACTGAGTTTCAAACCAGTCCAAAAATGGGAAATGGCTTTTTGTTCTGGAGTGAATCGCAAGTATTTTCCACTCCAGCTCGAGACAGATCCAGCTCGGTCTGCTGGATGGGCTGATAAAAAGCAGTATCACCCATAAAGAAATAACTCGAGGCAGGCAGTCTCTGGGCCACTGTTGCCCCTGAGTCTATGCAGTAAAACTGCAGAGCATTTACACTGCAGTGGTAAATTCTTTGAATGCTCATAATTATTCTGGCAGCCATGGCCTTCTTGCAAAGCTTAAGAACTATGTGGCTGAAGCTCCAAATTAGCACTTCAGTAATCAACCACCAGCTACTTAAAATGAGAAAACCAACACAATGGGAATTATGTTGCACATTTATGGATCTCTCACGTTTGCCACATGCCAGAGCTTCAAAAATATAAACAAGAAATTCTTTAACTCTTTTGTTTCTTATGAGTTTGTTATATGCTCATTAGTCACTTTATTAGGTCCACCTGCTCAATTGCTTGTTATTATGAATAACTAATCAGCCAATCACATGGCAGCAACTCAATGCATTCAGTCACGTAGACATGGTGAAGTCGACTCAGACCCATGCATTACGCGGTTTTAATGCACTTCGCTGCTCTAGACTCCATTAAAACTGTGTAATGTATGGCTATTCGTTGTTTAATCCTTACGCGAATAACACCCGTTCTGGCAAGGGAAAAAAAACTACCTGCAAAGTGGGGGAGTAGATCCATGCTTTTATTACTGTTATCCTTACCCCCGCAAGGGACATTTCATTCAATATGTGTTATCCACACAGATAACAGAGAGGTGTGAATAATTTAAGAAATGGTAAGAAATATGCTCCCAAATGTCATATATGTTATGTTTGACACTGTAACATGCACTCAGGCAGAGAACTTTGAATTAATATTTTGATTAAAAGTTATTGAATGAAATTAATTAATAGCAAAAATTGATTAACTATTAATAAAATTAATATCGCTAATCTCAATGCCTCAATAAACTTTTCAGCATGACTGGTGATGAACACGTCTGAAGCTCATCCACCATACGGTACACGAAAACAGCTCCCGGATGGGCACTTATGGCATGATATTTAAGGACTATCAAGACCTACCAAGCATATTCAATGTAATCAACACCACCGGAACAACGGGGCAGTGCGGAGCATTATGGTTAGCCCTGAAAGACCATAATGCTATTGATATTGAACATCTCATCCAACATTTTATCTGTTAATAGATCAGCATCACACTTCGCTTCATTGTTGCTCCCTTTAAAGAACACGACTGTGCTCCAGGAGAAATGGTGTTTTCTTTAACTGAAAACTTGTCGTACAGTAAAGAACCCCACAGAGCGAGGCTTCTTTATTTTTCTCTTTCCTTTTGGTTATTTCTCTTATTTGGCCAGAGTTCCTCCCCACTCCTCCCCACCCTCCTGTTTTTCATTTTACTCAACAATGCTTGCTTTTTTTTTTTACTTTAATACATTTCAGAGAAAAATAATAACCCCTACCTCGCTGTCTCTCAACATCTCTGTGGAGTTCCTGACATTTACACTTCCAGCTCTGGCTTCGTAGCTGGTTAACTCTGTACTTTCACCAGTTTCTATCCTCAATTCCTCTCCTGTTCCCCAAACTGGGAAGCAAATGTTTTTTTGGACGTACTGTCAGCGTAACGAGTGTAAACACCACGATTGGCTTGAATCTACAATCTCTGCATGTCTGAGGTCTGAGTCAGGGCCATGTACCGACCAATATATACTAAAGCTGTGTTAATTTGCCAAATTCATTGCCTTAATGAATACTCCACAGACCAATGAGAGGGAATCTAAAATTAATACTCTTGCACATTTAAGGACACAGCTTAAGTTGGCATCTCCCAAACACTCATCTACTAATCACTCCAAACAATTTAGACAAGAATACCTGCTCTGTTTTAAGAGCAGCTTATTGGATGTCCAGTGCTGGCGAGAAGAGAGCTATGTAAAATCATAACTCATGACCACTGCGGTCACAGAGTCATAGAGGAGTAGTTATATCGCTTCTTAGACATACCTTAGGAAATGTGATTTAAAGTTATTAGTTAATGTGTATCATGGGACGTGCCAAAATGTGCTATGTGTGTCCTAGGCAGTGATTCAAGCGTGGCTATGAGTAGAAAAATCACATGATGCTGGGTGTCATGGTTTTTCAGAGGGATTTAGGGGAAGTCCAACTCATTCCCCTTGTCTCCTTTTTCTCCCTCTCTGTCTTGCCTCACCCTTTCTTTCAGCATCCACAGCTCAAAGTTACAGCTTGGCAAAATATTTTCAGAGGAGTCAGATGAAAGTTTTCATGCACTAAGCAGTCTGGTGTGTGTGTTATACTGTACAGCTCCCACCTGCAGGCCCGGGACCTTTTTGCGGTCCAAGTTTTTCTAACCGGCTGCAGAGGGATGAGGTCATTATATGAGGCTGACGATCGGTAAGAAGTTAAAGGAAATATCAGCAACGTGGTCAACTCTCACACACATTCCTTCTGCTCTCTGCAGAAATACAAACAGAGGAAAGTCTCTTGTGTTTTTGATCTTTGATGGTTTTTTCTCACAACTTTGGTTAGTCAGCTTAGTGTGTGACTGTGTGTGTGTGTGAGAGAAAGAATTAAATGAATAGTAGTCTTGGGGTGTAAGGGAAACCAATTACTCAGCAGTCTTCCAAACTTCAATCCCACACTCATCCTGACCCGGTGTCCAGGAAGGAGCATTAGACATGGTCTGATGTGAGCCTGTTATTGTGTATACATTATACACACACCCACAGCGAGGCAGAGATTTTAGGTCCCCAAGTCCAAAGTCAGAAAACAGACCTTTCTCTCAGGCGAAGAGTTGGATATTGGCACTCGATAACCTGACGTTTTTGGGACATGCAGCTAACTGAACCACACAGGGACTAATAAAAACATCTATTAGATGTGATGTGATGTTTTTGAGCTTATTTCGGACCCTCTCCTGTGCTCTTCTCCTCTCATATTCCTCACAAAGCTCCTTTTTGTATCTCCCTGTCAGAGTGATCACTTCATTCTCGTTGGCTCGGGCCCCGTGTTGCCCCTCCACCCCCACAACAATCCACACATTATTGAGTCATTAACCACTGACCTCTGGCTTCATTGGCAGCATGAACCTTTCATAGGCTAGAGGAGAGCTCAGAGGATGAGAGTGGGGGACAGCACAGTAGAAACATTGTGAGGTGAAACAAAAGCTGCGTTCAATTAAAAATCAGTAAAGATTCTTTGTTGCGCTCCCTCTCAGTGGCTCTGGAGGTTCGCCACCGTAGTGCTCTAAGAAACCATCTGCTTGATTCTTCAAGGGATTGTTTCATGGCTCTTTATGTTTTGTGACCAGCTAAGAAAATGTGTTAGTTGATTTAGAAGTTTTTCATGTAATTTCTGTTTAAAAAATGTATCTAAATAAAATAATAAAACAGATTAGCTATGAGGGATTTTGCAGCCCCTTAGCCTGAGTCAGTACTGGCCATGTAAATATATTAGTCCAAACAAAACTGTACCAAATCAAAGCTAACAAAGCCAGACTAACTCACCCAGATAATGTGGTTATGGGTCAAATTACTATTGCATGTATGCATTCAACTACAACCAAACTGGTTTAGGTGTTATGTGCATGCTCTGACATTTCCACCCCAGGCTTTGACGGACAGAAATAGAAGAAGCCTGGAACAACATGGAGCAACCATAAGTGATAACATCTTTTTGTAAAAACACTAAAGAATGTACAGATCTATAAAGCCGTCCAATTGACCCCTTGTCAGGACAATACTTTTCCACCTCCTAAATTGTTTGTCAGTTCTTAAAGTAGCACTATGTAACTTTCTGTCCATAGAAATATGTGTCCCTGTCTCATTTTGATGGCACAGTGACATTTATTATGTACATTCCTGGAGCTTCCCAGGGCTGATAAACTATACCTCACAACTCACTGCATAGCTGAGTTTAGCTTTACACACCACGTCACACACCAGTAACTGATGTCAACACAATGGCTTTTTTGAACATGTACTGGAGCTGATTTGTCAAAGAAACACAAGAGGACGTTATCGTAGAAAAAGAGGAAAAGAAAGAGAGAATGTGACTGAGCAAGAGATAAAACAACAGAATTTTAGAGTGCTCAGAGTACAAGTAGACGCCAGATGGATACCACCGTCATTAGGGAGCACCTCTCTGACAAAATCTGCCAAAGTTAAGGAGTGCTTCTTTAACAGATCAGCCAAGGGAAAGGTTAATCTTGTTACATAGTCCACGAGAAGCAAGACCTTTGTTCTCGTTCTCGAGGCTGGAAGAGCTAGAAAAATTTAGTTTTGGTCGGTTAATTCATACTCCACGAGAAGCTTCGTCCACGACGGGGGGGGGGGGGATTACTGCAAGGGGTGGTGTGTTTTTATCTTTAATGAACAAGTGACCCTGTTATTTCATACTTAAGAAACTTTGTCCGCGGCAGGGCGGGGTTGTGCTCGCGGCAGTGTCCATGTCTTTATATGCCAAGTGTGTGGTATACTTTTTCGTACTTTCTCACCACTTCGACCAACTTTCCATTAAAGCTCTCCGTTCAATCTTTCATCAGCAGAAATGCAGAAGTGACAACTTTCCGCTTCACACTTTTCTGCGTTAACTGCGCCCACCTCACATGTCCGACCAATCACACAACACTTCTCAGAGCCCTACGAGAAGAAAGTTGTGTTCTGATTTTTCTAGAACAAGCCGCAAAATCCCCCAAACCAGGGCCACGAAAGCAGTGACGCCATTTTGTTCTTGTGGCCTTAAGAACAAGAACAAAGTTTTGCTTCTTGTGTAGTATGTAACAGGCTTAATACGAACAAGCTGGAAATGGAACTTCCATAACTTTTTCTCCTTCTGTTCATCAATAACTGAACAAGGAAAGCGATCCAATTAAATGGCCAAGTTGAATTTAACTCAATCATGCATGTAAACATATGGAGTGATTCAAAGAGACTGAACAGACTGATAAACAAGACTGTGCTGCACACTCCCATGGACCTCCTGGAGATGATTATTCTGAGAAAAACCCCCTCAAAAAACTAAAAAGAAAACCTTGCACAATGTGCTACATATGCTGGACAGCACTGCATGTCTTCAGCAGAACATAGTAACTAAACAACAGTGTCTAGAGGTTTCCTCACCTCCTGTAATCTTGGCTTTTCAAGGAAGTCGTTTGCATCCCCAACAATAACCTCACTCTTTATAACTACCCCCATAGTAGAACAATAAATGACTATTCTTCTATTCACAATATTTAGTATACTGAATTTACTCTGATATAGTAAAATTGAATATTTAGTAAATGATAAAGACATTAAGTAGGCCATGGAGGAAATGAAGCAACATGTTCATTAACAGCCACAAACAAGAAGAATATATTAAGTAAAGATTGTATACTCTGTGGCTGCTGATGTGTTTTGTTTTGAGTCTGGCAGACTTAAGCTCTCGAGCAAACTTCGTTTCCTGACAGACTCTGATGGGTGAAAGAGCATCCGTGTCAGAGGTGAAAGGTGATGAGGTTGTAACCTATGCTATGGGAACCAGTGCCATGGGAAGTGCTGAAACCCAGAAACTGAGATTTCCTATTAGCCGGGGAGCTTGTCTGGAAACACAGTAATCTCTTAATTTCTGATTTCCTCTCATTACTTGAAAGGAAATTAATCAATGAGTGAGCTTTTCTCTCCCTTTGATTCACTGCAACGTAAAACAAGGCTGAGATCAGCCTATTGTTTATCATGACCCACAATTCAATCAATAAATTCATAAATCATCTACTGTATTTAGTCATTTATGAACATTATGGCTTTCCACAGACTAAATACAGGTTTTTTTTTATAAGGATTTAAACACTATCTATCCTTTAATCATGTGTTAATAATTTCTTATGGCTTATATGTGTATGAACTGTGATGTAACAAAAACAAAAACAAATGACCTTCACCAAGTTTCAGTGACTTTTCACATCCAGATTTTAAAATGATGGACAGTTTTTCTGTGAAGATTCTGTGACTTTGTGTATGCCCTGTTTGCAGTGCTAGCAGCTAATGTTAGCAAAAACACTGAGTCCACAAAAACATCAACAAGGAAACTTTTCTAGGCACAGTCAGTCTGGACTTTAAGACAAATGATCTGTTTGTGATGTTGCTTTGAAAATGGGGAACGTGACCAACACCCAAAGAAAAGTAAAGTCAGTTAGGATGAAGCATTGTAGACGTAGTTAAATACATTTAACATTAAAAGTAGCAGCACCAGCCCCTTCCTGACAGAAAATTCAGAAGGAAGTTTCCAGAAATGATGTAACATTTTACTGCAGTCCTCTTTAACTACATAAACAATTTATTCTACTTGTTTCAAGGAATCATCGACGTAATATGTAAAAGCCCAGTTCCCCCCAAAAATGGAACACTTTGAAAAATGTAAACATAAACATAATGATTTGCAAATCTCATAAACTCCTATTTTATTCCCCGTAGAACATAAACAACATATCAGATGTTGAAACTGAGACATTTTACCATTTCATAGAAAATATGAGGTTATTTTTAATCTGATGGTAGCATGCACTTCAAAAAAGTTGGAACAAGGGCAACAAATGGCTGGAAAAGTCAGTCACACAAATCAAAAACAACTGGAGGAACATTTGACAACTTATGAGGTCAATTGGCAACAAGCTGATCAAGGAGCATTTTGGAAGCAGAGCCTCTCAGATGTAAAGATGAGTAGAGAGGTTTGCCAATCTGCAAAAAACTGTCTAAAAGAGTGGAATTTCAGGAAACAAGTTTGTCAATGAAAAGCTGCAAAGACTTTCAAGAACCCACCATATACAATGTATAATATCATCAAAAAATTCAGAGGATCAGGAGGAGGAGATGTAAAGCTGACCTTTCACCAACAGAAAACATTTGGTGCATCATGAAATGGAAAAACCAGTAATGAAAGACTGTTGAGCAGCTAGAATCCTGCATCAGACAATAATGTGACAACATGACTTCCTACACTCTAGAAACTGGTCTCTTTGTCTCCCAGATATTTACAGACGGTTGATAAAAGAAGAGGAGATGTTACACAACGGTAAATATCACCTTGTTCCAACTTTTTTTTAAGATGTTGCAGCCATCAAATTTAAAATGAGCTCATAATTTCCATGAAATGAGAAAATGTCTGTTTGAATATCTAATGCCTTATTTATGTTCTACTGGGAATAAAAGGTTTATGAGATTTGCAAATCATCGCGTTTTGGGGATGTATAATGAGTATTTATGTGTGCTTGTGCACATACATGTCTTAGGGTACATTGCATGTGTTGTATTCCCCTTTCATTACATCAGGGAAGAGTTAAATCTTCCTTTTAAACTGCTTTGTCAGCATATAAAGTATATACTGTAGTTCAAGTAGACAGCAGCAGTCATGAGTTGTCATTTTAATTTCACATGATTCTGTACAAGTTAGTGGAGTCAAGTGTGGGTGATACTTTTGCTTTAATGGAGCCTGAAGATCAGGATTGATGGTTGGACATGTCAAATACTTGTAGTGCTAAATTTACTATCACAAATCATCCCAGTTCTTGTTGAAATAAACTCCATTTTCAGTGCTGCATGATCTACAACTTGCTGTTTTTATATCTGGTATGCTGCACCCTTGAGTAATGCAGACAATAAGCAGAACACCATCCATGTCATCACACACAAACTGAACATTTAGTAAGCAAGCATTTTGAGTTGGCCTGCTTTGATTCGATTTATATGGTCTATGTTTTTCTGTTGGGAAACTTGGGAAAACGTTTGTTTTTCTTGTTTGACTCACATGGGGAAAAAAAGGTAACCAAACACAAAACCTCAGTGCGGAAGTCTTAGACGCAAATGAGACATTCCAGCGTAGGCTGTTTAATTGCACATTCTCATTCACTGAACTGCTGTTTCCAAATGTCCTGAGATCTTTTGCAACAACGATGATGGATTTCCCCCGACCAATAGCCGGTGTTGCTGCACAGCCTTCCTTGAATGTGTTTAGGGGAAGAGTCATTGTGAAACTGGGGAGAAGAAAAAAAATTGGATTATAGTGTTTAATCTTCAAACAAGCTGAGCTAAATAAACTTTCTGTCCTGTCTGGGTGGTGCTGTGGCCTCACGGGGAGAAAACTCTGGCTCATCCTGGCACACTGCGTCCTTCCTCGGATAAATTTGCACGTTTGCATTTCTGCTGAGTGCTCACCAAAATATTTTTAGTAGGATACAAAGCTGTCACTTGTAGAGTGTGCAGTTAAATGCAGAGGACGGATAATTATCCATATTCAACCAAACGCTGAACTCAACAGGCTTTTTCTTGCAGGAAAACCTTGAACTAGTGAGTTTCTGAGAATTCAGTACAAAGGGTGTTTTTCTCATGTCATTGAAATGATTACTTACACTGAGATGACACAAAGACTTCTTTCAGCACGTTAATTGTCTTTTGATAAGGTAGTATCTTAATCTTCTTAAACCTCTTAATGTTCTAATGTTTTTATTATGGAGTTATTATGAGTTTTTACTTTTGTTGTCTTTTACCATCGCTGTGTACAGCACCTTGGCCAACTGTGTTGCTTTACAAATAAAATTAGTTTGGATTAATCTTAAGTAACTAAATAAGATGATAGAAACACGTGGAATTTCGGAAGAAGTTTCTGCTAATTACCTCAATTCTAATTTTCTTGTTGTTTATTCAACTTGATTTAAAGGTTGCTGACTCTTTTTAATCCACTTATGTCCTCTCATGTGTATGTATTTGCAAAGGAAGATGATGGAGAAGAGAGATATAGGGGGGTATTCCAGAAAAGAGGTTTAACAAAGCCTGTGATAATGCCTGAGAGGTTGCTAAATCCTGTTACATCTTGACCTGCCTTGTTGGTTCCACAACCCCGGCTATGAATTCGCTATCACAACCCCAGGTTTGTTGAGCCAGAGTGTGCACGTCCACGGCAAACCTATGAAAGGCATCATCCATTGAGCCCCAAAATCACAATGATAATGACCAAAAAAGGAAAACAGCTGTATCCGCCACCGCCCGCTGTGGAGCTTGGCCGAGGATTTCCAGCAAAGTCAACGCATAATGGATGTTAAACGCAGGGTAGCCTACAGTTGCCATGTGGTATCTAACCTAATCAATAACTACTTATCATTATATTATATTATATTATATTATATTATATTATATTATATTATATTATATTATATTATATTATATTATATTATA
>JBBBVU010000015.1:23924912-23935205 GCA_037177055.1 Atherinosoma microstoma | reverse complement strand
TATATTATATTATATTATATTATATTATATTATATTATATTATATTATATTATAACCTGATTTAACCTGTCCGCCCCCTAGCTGCGTCCAAGTAAAAGCAAAAACATTCTGGAGCCCATATTAATTTCCATAGATTAAATATTGCCATAGGCTTACCACGATGGATATACTATAATGGTATATTCCACAGCCAATAAGTGGAGGTCGGAGGGATAGAAGACAGGTTCGAGACGACCGCGACAACCCTCACGCTGTGGAGGAGCTGGTGATGAGCATCAACCGGGATCGCCCGGTGGTGAGGGGGAATCCCAGGGGGTTACATCATCAGATGACTGCAAAGTACCTCTAAAAAGTACAGTGCCGGATCGCAAAGGTGGACCTGAAAATGGAACATCCTTCTTAAAACAGAAGAAATTATTGGAGACATTGGCCAAAATGTCCGTGAATAATGTGATCACATAAGGAAGTGTTTTTCTTTTCAGGCAAAACCATACAGTTGGGAAGCTGCCAGACAGTAATTGAAATAAATTTAAAAAAAGAAAAAAAGATGAAAACTGGGCCTGTTCATTTGCTTTAATTCTTCTGACAGATCTGATCACGCTCATAGTGACCTTCCCTCCGATCATTATGCCCAGGATAGGTTGCATAGCCTGAATAAAACCTACTGCCTACCAGGCTATGTTCACAGCATATGTTTCTGCCTGAACTTATCTAGATTTGTCATTTTGGAACAGAAAACCAGAGATTACAGCTCAGTCTAGGTTAACATAGCCAGATAAACCAGAAAACCCGGTTTGTGGAATACCCCCCTGATGTGGGAATTGGGGTTTGGACACAAGCCTGCTCGCCACTGAAGGTTAATGATATTTAATCCATGCTCCCCATGAAACTAAAGCTTCACACAATCCTCATGTAAAATTATTGATTGAAATAGAATATATCCTTTTCTTTATGCTGGAATCATCAATCTGGGTCTTAAAATGAGGTAAATATAACTTCAGATGAACAGGAACGCATGAAATGTCAGTGATTCCGCTGGGATCTTGACTTGCATGTTTCTGGATATTTTTCTGCACACAATAGTACAAATACTTTGATTTAATATGTGTGCGTGTCTGCTCATGCTTAACCTCCATCTTGGTCTGAACTTGTATGAACCTCTCAAATTTAGATATGATCAATAACAGATTCCTGAGAAATGTAGAACAAAAATAATCACATGACATTTATTACTTCTGGCTTTTCATGTAGATCTAAAACCTTCCGAAATATGTTTTCTTGTGTTTCTTATTCTGTTTATTTAAGCCAGATGACAGGTCAGAAAAATATTCATGTTTAAACTTGCATCGTTTGATCAATGAAACCACATATTACATTTCATTTATAGCCCTCATTATGCACAGGCAGGCATGTTAGGTACATTGACGTTAACATGACAAAGATGGTATCACTAATTATTCCAAACTTATGCTTTATATACAAACTTATGGGCTAGATTGGTGCTTAAAAGCTTGCTGGGATGTGTGAAGTTTAAATGACGATTCAATGCAAACCGCTCTCCTTGCTCTTATTCATCCGACACAACTCATTCTTTTTCCTGTGTTCATTGACGAGCGTAAACACATGCACATACGCACATTCATGCTTGCCCAATACAGTAAGCTCAGCTGTTGCAGACAGCAGTGGCATGTCAGTCAGCACTGCCACCGTCTGCATGCGGAGGGGTTTAGGAAAGCAATTAATCGTGAATCCAAGTCACTGTTGGCTCGATCTCTTCGGGGAGTTTTAGTCACCAGACCTCATTCTGACCTGGATAGGTGTGGTTCATCAATAATCACTAATCTCCCATCACTGAGTGGAATCCAAATGCAAAATGAAGAGTATGCAACACACCCTCATCTGCTTCCTCTGTGCCACGGGCGTAATGGCAACAATGTGTAGCTGAGAGCTGGCCAGAGGAGCAGGATTTATCTAACTTTCCTCCCACCGATAAGTCACATTTTTAGAAAATGAAACACCAACTGTTTTATACTTATATAGTACATAACATACTGTTGTTGCACATGTTACCAACAAATCACCAGATTAGTACTTGGTGTTTTAAATCTGATGATGTTTGCGTGATGTTGCATCCAGGGAGACTGATCCTGACAGCAGTAAGCAGAGACGGTACAGCTCAGTGATAGCACGGGCTTACGTGTGCCAAGCATGCACACCTTCTCCTCTTACTGCTAGGCCACAGTTCAACAATGCAACCAATGCTTTGATCCTCCTACGGTCCCTATAAATGATGGCGACAACGACTCCTCCAAATCCTGCCTGCGGTCTGTGTTGCCAGGTACAAATAGCAGATACTACGCACAGTATTTCTGCATATGCTCAATGAGTGAAAGAGGATAACGCTTGCTCCAGCGGGGTTCACCACAGACACACCAAACTTGGTGGGGTCTATTTTTAAGAAGGGAGAGACTGGAAATATGTGACGGGGAAACTGAGATGATGGTATATTAAGGATACTGTCTATAGGACAGTAGGGCCAAAGGTGGATGTGTTCTCTCCTCCATCTCATAGTATCGTTTTATTCAAGTTAGAGTATCTGTTCTTAGAACGAAGGACCAAAGTTGTAGAACGTGTCATTTTGCAACGCCTTGAACAAAAGCTGAAACTTGAAATGATTGAATTCAACCATATTTAGTCTGGTTCAGCCCAGTGTTGTCAGAATAGGATTCAACATTCAGCCTTCATCATCGTCTTTATGGAGACACAGGTGACCATATTTGGAAAAGAAAGGGGATTAAAGTGGACCTAAAATGCCATAACCAACGAATGGATGGATGAATGAAAATATAAAAATTAATAAATAAGTTTTGTATGGATTTATATATGTTTCCATTCATTCCATTTCTATCCTCATCATTCACCGTTTATTCATTCATCATCTCTTTCTGTTTCCATAATGATTTATGCATTTATTTGCATGTGTGTTTATGTTAATGATAATTTTAACGATTTATTTCTCCATTTATGTGCTGTGTTGGAATCAGGTGGGACTGGTCATCTGTCAGAACCCAGACAGAAGCAGGAGATTCTTTCTGGTTCTGCATTGGACCTAGGTTAGAAGAAATATAGACAGAAATAAATGGAGAAATAAATACATTAAGAAATGCATGAATGAATGTATATATTTAATGTAATCGCACAGCTTATGGGGGTCCTGTGGACAGCTAAGCAGTCTCTGCTGTGGAGCCTTCCAGCTCCTTCAGGGTTGCCTTTAGTCTCTTTGTTGCCTCTATGATTAATACCCTCTTTGCCTTGTCTGTGGGTTTTGGTGGGCAGCCCACTCTAAGCAGATTTGTTTGTTCTCTCTGTTTTGTGATGATGGCGCACCGTGGGATTTTTTTATAATCCAACCCTGATTTTGTACTTCTCTACAACTTTGCCTCTGACCATTTTTGAGAGCTCCTTGGTCCTCACGGTGGTCACTTGCTGTATCAAGGTTTTAAATATCATATATTAGAACTTTAAGGACATTTGTAACTACCAAATCAGGTGTCAAGTGCAGCTTTAATATCATAAATAAAGAAATATACTTTAGCATAAAGGTTTACCAGAAATATGACAAGGTAAAAAGTCCTTGACCTAGTTTTCTTTTATCATGATGAACAAAAAAGCCAGAGATCAGTGTAAAGCCAAGTGAAGTCATGCCTTCATTTTTCTTGCATGAAATGTTTTAAGTTTGACTCCAGGTAATTTTGAATCAATTTCATCCCAATGCAGCATATGTCAGTGTCTGTGTTGTGCATCTGCTTTGAGCAACTCATCCTTTATCTAAAAACCATGCACTGATCATATAGGTCCACCAGAGACCAGTCCAACATGCATTAGTTGACAAAATGAATACACCCTGGATAGACTGTGTGTCTATCACAGGATGGTGTCTTTGCATTCATCCTGCAAAGACAGCAAACCCCCCCCACCACCACCACCACCACCACCACCACCAAAAAAAGATTACACTGAAAAGGTTAAATCGGGTCAGGGGAGCTTTTCTGAGAACTAATTCATTTCCACAAACTTTGGTGACGCAAGTTTGTCAGCAACGTGGCCTTGGTGAGAGAATGACTGCAATTCCAGTAAGCATTTTGAAACCACCTGCTGCTGCCAGATACCCCACCTCAAAAGACAGCTGCGTGAATGTGCGTGCATGTCTTTGCCTTTACACATTCATGTTTGTGTGGGTGCATTTGCTTTTATGCATGAGAATCCAGAGGATACATTCCTCTCGGATGGAGTAAGTTCTTTGGTGGTGACCCTGCTGCCTGGACTGATGAGTGCATCAGGGGTGAAAAGGAAACAAGAGAAGAAAAGGAGAAAGTGATTAAGGCTGACTTTTAGGGGGGATGCTTGGTAGTATCCCAGAAGACACACATGCATACACACATTTCCAAAGACCCCCAGCAAGAACGTTCCTGGATCATAAAGTCAATTTCCCCCTCACTCAGAAATCACTTTATAACTTAAGGACAGCCATTGTTTTCCTCTGACACATGCACAGGTGGTCACCCCCACAGAGGACCTCCAACCACGAGCCCTGAGGACAAACCTACTGGTTCTCCAACCACTGTTGATCATCCTCTCATCCAATAGCCTGGTCCTTGGGAGGCCTGATTACACGGGGGTTCAGAGATGGATTAGGAAACTGGATCATTGCTATTGCTGTCTGTCCATGTGGTAAACCACAACACTAGTCTTCACATGTACTCATAATGTTAGATTCAGTTGGTTTTGAAGCCTTTTGTGTGGCAGCAAGGGTCAGCAGATTTAATAAAATCACCTCAGGACGTAAAACCCAACCAATGTTAAATATAGAGATGCTGGTTTTTTAAATTCAACTAAACTTGATGGAAAACACAAGGGTTGACATGAACTTTCTATACATAAAGGGACTTATTTAATGCTTGAATTTTTTTTTTAATGTGAACTCTTTTCCTTTCCCATCAGCACCTTCTGGACAATCATCTTTCTCTTTGTCTCTTTTTAAGATCCATAGTTCTGTAGTACCCTACCAACAGAAATAAGAAACATATCAGACTTTAAATCTTTTAGTTTTCAGGTAAAACAGTGATTGAAACAAAGTCTATGACCTTGGGATCAAAGATATAATGATTAATATTTATGTTTTAAAGGGTGCTTTGTATTTTCCCCTGTTTTGTGTGTGTGTTTTCATCTTTTCCCATGTTCATGTATGAGTGTAAGCCTAGCCAGGGATAAGGATTGCATGGCTACATTCACAGCAACGGTTGCTGTTTAAATTGCTTTATTGTATTGACCCTGTCAATGAATTTTAAATAGAAAAATGAACTGTGTCATGAAGACCTTAATAACATTAATAAAAAATAAGGTTTTGGGGATTGTGAGGTTTTGGATAGTTTGTAATCTACCTCTTCACTCACTTGTTTGGTAATTCTGAAGTGTTTCGGAGCAGGATAACCTGTTCTTGAACTCAGTTTCATTAACATAATGTCTGACACTTTCTGCAGTTTCAGTTAAAAGATTGATTTTTGAGCATGAAGTGAACTTGTGAACTCTTGATGTCTTGAATTTGTGCCACAAAATGAAATTTTCTGCATCCCTTTACACACCTGGTGGTTGACTTTCCAACATCAAACTGAACAACCCGACCACAGCACGCAACAAATCCTCCTCCCAGGAGTACTGGGCTTTGATCTGCATGTTGTCACAGCTCTCAGGGAACACTGACGCCGACAGAACCCAGAACAGGGTTTTGCTTCATGTTTTTACAACCCTGTGAGAGGGACGTGACTCTTACAACATCAGACTGCAGCTTTGGAGCGGTTTTCCTTATACATAGCAACAAAATGAATTCCTATTTGGTTAGTAAATGTTACATAAGACCAAAGTGCGTGTAAAAGTGCTATGCTAAATAGCTTTACAGTGTTGATTCACAGTGAAATTTGGTGTTCCAGCCTATCATTCCTATCTTTTTTTAATCCTGATTAAAGAAGACATACTCAACACTTAATTGCTCATGTAGATGTTTTTTTTTTTTTTTTTTAACTTTACCCATAGTATAGTGGAAGCTTATGGCTTTTGATCGTAAAGCACAGCCAAATGGAGGAAGACAGATAGTTTTACATTATATATTCTGAATACTTTAAGTGCGGCTTAATGGTTCTGGGCTTCTCATGTTGTACATTACATCAGCAAATTAATGAAGGCTAAACTATGCTGCATGCTCACTAGTGTGACAGCTTCATGGTTGTTTTCATGTGAGCTAGCTAAGCAACACTGGGTGTGCCTGGTAGACTGGCTCCAGCTGAGGCCCTCACTGCTGCTCCATATAAGATGTCATGAAAGTCCACTATGGTGGTAATGTTATTAACATTACAGAACTGCTCAGCTGACAATGAAATAAAAAACACAAGTACCCTAACCCAATAAAGCACAGAAATAAGAACTTTTTTTCACTCTTTTAATAAAAGCTCATCTTAAAGCTGCACTTAAATTGAAAACAATGTCTACAGGATGAAAAACAGACTCCTCAATTACACTCTACTCCCTTGTTCATATTTTCTACTTTTTCTAGCCCCAATATCCTTTTACCTCTTGAACCTCACTTTTATTTTACCCCCGCCACCCTCCCACTCGTCTCTGCAACCCAATGTTCTGTAAAGATTGCCAACATATGTTTGAGTGATGGATACTACATTAGGCCTGCATCTAGTGTCTCTGGCTACATGTTTGGCCTCTCATGGTTGGCTCAATACTTGATTGGTGCTTTTGCCTCAACATGGCAGCAGGCCCACATTGTCTCTGCTTTCTTTCTGTTCACATTATTTATCTGCTCCATTTTATACTCTTCCATCTGCAGCACATAGACGACCCAGTGCTTCCACTCTCTTTATGCTTTTGCTTAAAACATCTTCCAACCAGTTAAATTTCTCTCAAGAAAATACAACCAAAAGCTACAATGTGGATCCAAACGTGTGCATCTGGTAAATTGTACACTATTGTACCCGAGGGTGAAATATGAGAAACGATCTGGTAAAAAGCTGGAATCACAGGAAACAGATATAAATGAGGTGGGAGCAGCCTGACCCCGTAAAGCATCACATGATTAGCACAAGTTATTATGAAGAATTAAGATATATAAATAACTAAAAATTGTAAATGTACTACTGCACCATGATATTTATTGGCTCAAGACCTGAGTGCAAGCTGGCTTTCTCCAAGGATGCTGTAATGTTGGGCCATTAGCGTCCATCAAAACCTTGCACACATACCAGTGAAATGTACTCAACTGAAAATGTTCCTCTCATATACACAGATGAAACCATTCAGTCTGTACTGAAAGTTTCTCCCACACACTGGTGACAAGCCATTATATATATAATATTGAAATTCTTTGAGCAAATTTCACTTGTTTCAACAGTACCAGAAGGTAACTCACTGGAAATGTAAGTCAGTCATTAGCACACACTTTGGAATATGTCAGCCATGGTTAATTCATTTAGGACACTGATGCCTTCTCAATACCCTGCAGGAATTATAAACCGAAGAAATGGAGTTACTTAGCGATATGTTGGCCTCAGCAGAGACACACAGTGATAGAGTGCAGTGTTTATGCAGAGCATTGCATGCTCATCACATACACTTCAAACACTTTACACTACTGAATTTGAGCAGATTTTGATAGTGGATTTTGACCCCACAATAAAGGCTAATTTGGCCTTCATCTTACTTCCTGTCTCTTCTCTGAGCTCTCCCCAGTGAGTAAAAAGCCAGTCCGACGTTGATTCTTGTGCTTCTTGCTCTCGTCTTGTGTTTCTTTGCTGAATCAGCCATTTTGGAGCCATGAACCCGAAACTGAAATCTAAATAAAAAAATTCCATATAGCCTATTGCACAGCTCTAGCTGGAACACAAAGCCTCTGGACACAGCAGGATAATGACGACTGTGGGAATGTGCATAATGATTGTTGTTCATGCAACATTTTTTGTAAGTTTTTATTACTGGCAACATGTTCATCTGAACTCTTTTAAGTTTTATGTGAGGGAATCTAGTTTCATAGGTGTGTATGTAAGATCATTCTGAATACAGCCCCTAATACATCTCAATATTCTTTACTGAAACATTAATCTACCTGCCTTAACTGTTAGTTTCTGCAATATTTTTTCTCCATCCTTTTGTGTTCCCTCCATGTCCTGTGTTCTTGTCGTCTGTCTCCACTTCTCTGAGGTGTTGGCTGTCTTCACATGCAGCTCATCATCTCCATCTGCAATGAGGCTTAGGTCTGCAAACCATGGCTGCTTGTGAGAGTAGCTCACACTTTTTTGAGCAGCTGTAGAAAGAACAAATGGATTATGGTGCCATGGTAATGTGTTACTGAGCAGAGCTAGACAGCTAGCTAACTAATTAAAGTATCTTAAAGACTCCACAGAGCTTAATCTTTCTTGTGAACTTTACTAAGAAATTTATTTTCAGTTGTAAAACTCTAACACAACACAGAAATAAGCTCTGAGCTTGAGCCAGAGGGGGTTGCTGGTTCGGGCTTTCGGGGTTCAGGTTTGAAATAGTGGCCTTTCTGTGAGGAATTTGCATGTTCTCCCCGTGTATGCGTGGGTTCTCACCGGGTACCCCGGCTTCCTCCCACTGTCCACCCCATGATAGGTTAATTGGTCACTCTAAATTCACCCTAGGAGTGAGTGAGTGTGTGTGTGTGAGTGGTTGTCTGTCTCTCTGTGTGGCCCTGTGATGGACTGGCGACCTGTCCAGGGTGTACCCTGCCTCTCGCCTGATAACTGCTGGGATAGGCTCCAACCCCCCCGCAACCCTGAATGGATTAAGCGGTACAGAAAATGGATGGAGGTTGTGTAAAACAACATCATCTTTCAATAAGCTATGTCATGCTAGTACAGGCTGTGCTTGCTTGCCCGACACTGTCCAAGTGGATGTCAGCTAGTATCTGTTCACTTAGTGGAACCCAGACCAAAGACACCTGTTTGTTTGGCCTCCAATCACTGCTATCTTTTCTTGGCTTGTGCTAGGTTTTCATTTCATCAATTCCACATAGCACATGCTAAAAAGCTGTACTTGCACATTTGCAATAGTTGTTCCATGCAAAGAAATACTCCCACTTTTTAAATAGTCACAGTGGATAACATGCATGCTCTAGGTGGGATACACTACCTGGAGAAACTGAACTTGCAAAGAACCATGATGATATTAGTTGAGACTGCAAACAAGACTGTAAGACTGCAGGAATGTGCATGCATCTTCTTGACCTTTGGATGATGTTTACAGTGACACGCTGTCATAACACGGCAGATAAGCCAGAAAGCCATGCCATGAGACCTTTAACTATTACCACTAAATATCATAGGCCAAACCACAACCTAATTTTAAGTTTGGCTCTAAGTCTTAACCCTCAAAAATCACTTTGCACCCATGGGGACAAAACTGTGGTCATACATTCACAAGAAGAGCTCATAAATGAATGTGCTGTCATGTTTAATTTCCTATGATTTTTGTGCACACATAAACAGATGAAGGTGATTAAATTATTCATAAATTCATTCTGAAAAATGTGAGAGAATTTCAATCTTGTGTGAAAAACAAGCAATAAAAGTGATAGAGTTTGTTAAATGCCTCCTTAGTAATATAAGTGGTACTAATACTGATGCTCATTATTAACTGACCCATTATCATTTTGGCATTTCTTCTCCCACAGTTCCAACCCTCATCTCAATCAAGCGAATGACTCCGTGACAGCAGATTTTACTAGCATCAGAAGCAAATGCAACATTTTTTTTTTCTTCCAGCAGCTCTTCATGGTGTGAATGCTCCCATGATCCCATGATTGTTGAACAGCAGCAGATGGAGATATTGAACGTGAACAAAGGGCTGTGAATCATACAAGAGGACTCAGTGATAAATGGGAGTTTGTGTTGCTCACTTCTTTATGCATCTCATACTGTTTGGCAAGAACATGTTGCTCTAATGTTATTCATAGATTTCTTTTGTGTGAGTGTGCGTGCCCCTGTAAACGTGTGCGTACTATTTCAGCCTCTGGTTTAAATTAAAGACTTCCCGACACAACTGAAACAATACATAGCCCCAAACCAAAAGCGTGTAACACGTTCCTGCTCTTGACTTTGCCAATACACAGACACACACATACACTCGTGGCTGTGGTACATTGGTTTTATATATTTATCAACTGATTGAAGTTGCTTGTGTGACCAAAGGGAACAAAGACGGAAAACTAATATA
>JBBBVU010000015.1:23900542-23911305 GCA_037177055.1 Atherinosoma microstoma | reverse complement strand
GAGTTTTCATTTGGCCTTTTTTTAGTGTGAACATTAAAGTCGGTCTGTAACGAAAGAGTTGATGCTCCTTTGACCAAAACGTTGATCCTAAAGCAGCTAAATAGGATTTGAGTTCAGTTGTCTGTGAGTTGGACACTTTAACATCCTCCACATTAACTTAAAGACTTTATATTTGCCCAGTGAATCTGCAGTGAACTAGAAAAGAAATTGGCTGTGTTTTCAAATAAATTTGAGTGAGCATTGGATAAGCTAGGTTTAGCATGATTGCTGACGAGAAACCACAAAGAGGACAAGAAAAAGACAACAAAGGAAGTCACGCTAACGAGACAAAAACAGAGATGTCTCTTTTTTTTCTCCCCACATTTGGACGGTTGTTACTGCTCTCTCACGCTAGCCTGGGCTTTGTGCATTTCCTCTTCAGACATGGACACAACCCATCAGTCATGTTAGCTAAAAGTGTCCTCTGTTCAAACTAATTTTCAAAAGGTATTTTCACTTCCTCTAATGTGCACGAACTCTCTTCAATTTGAGAATTTGAGGAAGTTTTGCATACTTTTCCTCTACATTTATTCATTCAGTTTAAGAAGATGTGATGGGCACACTCTGACCCTGATGTACGCTGAGCAGTATTTGTCTGTGAATGGCAAAACACACCTGTCAGTGGAAATTTCAGTCTTTGTTTGGTAACATGAGTTGAGAAATGTCATCTCTATTTATGTTTGCCTGTGAAATCAGCTGGTCAGAGCTAGACCGGATAGGCAGAATGCGTGAGAGTTTAACAGCCTTTTATTAATACAGCAACGTGTCATGGTGGGGAGGCGAGAGGAAATGGTGAGGGACGCAGGGTGAACATGCAGGGCTGGAAGTAGTTGAACAAAAATCTGTTCCTCAGACATGTTCAGTCTAAAAATAGGAATATTTTCCTCATCTGAATTTGTTTTAATGTCAGTTCATGAATGAATGAAATGTGTCCAGCTATCAGCTGGGAGTAACCATTTCATATTCAAACCATATTTGCTTTGTTCCTCTAATAATAGACATTTCCTGGTGGATAAATACAACACATGTGCATTTAATTTCCTAGAACACAGGAAACAGGAAGCTCCAGAAAGGAACAGAGCGTGATAGTATTTATTCCACGTTGAGCGCCTGATCCATCCAAATATTAAGTGTTTAGATGTTGTAAACAGATGTCTCCACCCACATAAAGATCTTTCTCATTATCTTTTCAGATTTCTCCCAATATCAGGCCTTGTTCTCATCTCCTATCTGTTCTCTAATCCACTTATTCCGTAACTCAGCTTTGATTTTCAGAGATTTGATTTTGAATTTATTGAGGGGGAAACAGGAAATGTAAATGTGCACGCCGCCTCCTCAGAATGAGATTATCACTGGTTTTGTGCAGTCAATTCATTATTCCACCCTCGCCCACACATCCTCGTGATTCTGAACTCCTTTGCAGGCCTGGCGCGCTCTCATCCCGGCCTGTTTGCATGTTTGCAACTACAATAATCCGCTTAAATCCTACCCATTTTCACACGTAACTGAATTGGTTTCTCTTCTCCTTTCAGGCTATATTTCCAATTTTCCGCTCTGCTATTATTGTTCACTCAGCGTGACACGAAGCAAGACTCCCAGACCTAAAGGGGTTTGAAGTTTTGTTAGTTCAGGACACTCGCCACGCCCTGCGTCCCTCTCTTTCTCTGTCTCCCCTCTTTTCCTGTGGAAATGGGATCATTTAGAACGAGGGGAGATAAGCGGAGTGGACGAGGTGAGTGAAGGCTTTTTGTGTGAAGTCTGACGCACACAGGGCTCCTTTTCCTGACAGCGCCCCTGAGCTCAGTGAGACGGGGGAGGGTCACAGGTCAGAGCGAGCTACTCTGTTCATTTTTGTTTTGCGCCTTTCCCCTCCAAGAGACATTATCTCTAATGACAATTTTTGACGACTGAAGGCCGGCAGATAAACCGCAGACTTGCTATCACTCTCTCTGATGACCTTTTGATCTCTGATGCACTCAATGTGCAGGGAGGACGATCTTGCCACATCTTTATCGGTCTGCTTCACTTTAACTTATCTTTTTTATATCGTCTCCTCATCATTCATGTCATCCTTCTAGCCCCCTTCCCCCTTTTCTGTCATCTTTCATTAATTTTCAGAAAGTGAATATGAAATACCAAAGACAAATTTCTTCTCTAACCAACTTCTAAATAATAATGACAGGACTGGAATTTTTCCATCTTAGTCAGTGGTTATGGGTGTGAAACAGGAGGAGGGGAGTGAACTTTGACATCTTGGATGTTGAGTCTCTGCCAGCTAATTAAAAAAAAAAAACGGGGAAAAAAAACACAAGTGATAAAAATGCTGACAACATAATTTGATCTTATAAATTCAGGAGGTTTTGGGATGTTGATAACTACCAGAAGTGTTTTTTTTTTAATGCTGACAGGGCTTTTAAAGATGTTACACTCCCCTGTAACAAGGAATAGAGTTGATAAGACTGAAAAGGTGGACTTTCTCTCGTTTTTCTGCAAAGCCTACTGCTTCGACTTCATATGTACCAAAGTAGATCAGTGTGGAAAACCTGAAAAAACAAATGGTGATACAAAAAAATATTTTTTTACTTCTTTAAGGAAATGATCTAATAATTGAAGCTTCGCTCTCAGTATCTGTTGGGACCCCCGTGTGCTGCGAGCCAAACATTTCCTGTAAACATTGATCGGTTCTGCGCATCAGCCTGGAGGGAATTTTAGCCCACTTGTCTGAACAGAGCAGCTCCGGCTCTGTGACGTTGGTGGGTTTCCTGACTTGAACTGCTTGCCCCAGGTCCCACCACAACATCTGTGTTGGATTAACTTCGGGACTTTGACTCAAGCATTTCAACACAGTAACTTTGCTCGTTTTAAACCTTTTTTTTTTTAGTTGAATAACTTTTGCTTGTTTTTGTTGTCTTACAGCTTGACTCACATTAATTGAGATGACTCCACAGATGGGTATCTTGGTCTTTTCCTTTATAGTTTATTTGGAATTTGTTGTTCCAGCAGTCATGCTGAACCACTAAGGACAGAGATGTGGCAAAAAATCTGCCCAAACCATAATACCACCACCACCATGTTTCACAGCTGTAATGCTCATAATAAAAAGCCTGACTTGTGTTGTTTGTTTGTTTGTTCCAACAGCTTTCTGGGTTGACCATGTAATTATTAGCAATTAACAGACAAACATAATGATGCTTTTGAATAGCAGTAGCTTTCTTCTTGCAGCTGTTTAAAAAATTGTTGTTTTCTTGCGACTCTGACATGTAACTTTGAATAATTTCCCCCAATAAATAAATAAACGAGCAAAGATTTTCTCATCTTATGTTCATGTTATTGTCTTTCTTTCTTTTACATTGGGGGCAGGAATAAATAAAATTTGTTAAAGGTTCACAAAATTTCCCTCCATCGTATCTGTGATGTCACCCATGAGGGGAAATGTCCAGTTAACAAACCTCATAGTGGTGGGCCTCCGGGGAACTGGGCCGACTTAAATATAAAGCCACACACAGTGTTCACATAGATACTAGCAGAACACACACACAGTGCAACACGTACAGTACTAAATAAGGGATCTGGGTGGGTACACACTGTACATGCATACAGGTTTGGATTGATGGATCATGTCATCTGTTTATCAGCGCCCGTGTCAGTTTTGAGCTTGATTTGTGGTTCTTTTGGTTGAATTATGTGTTCCCTGCATGCAAAGCGTGCCAGCCTTTTTTCTTTCTCCACAGCTGATGCCCACCCATCTGTGTCAAATCCTTCTCCTTGTCCTCATCTTTGCTTTCCTTTTCCATCTCACCCCTCTCTTTATCCACACAGGAATGTGTGATATGTGGACCAGCAGACGGGGTGTGTAATATTCCTGCTGAGCACTGGAGAGAAGGCCAGACGAGGTGGTGAAAAACAATCCCGGCCGCCTCGACTCACGCATCCTTCATCACCTCTCTCTCAGGTCTGACGATCATATCACACCTGACCTACTTTAATGACCTTTTACCTTCGTGCCATCAAAGTCTCACATATTCAATCTCTACGGAAAGATGACGACTTTTTATACTCTGAACATGTTAATCAGATTTTTTTTCTTTAATAAACGAGAATCCCTCAGCAGTCCACACTACCTTCAGGGTCAGAGCTTTGCCATTACATCTCCCAAAATCACTTTAAAATTGGAAAAGGATGTGTTTTTGATTTACAGGATAATAACTGGACAGAGCCTGAGGACACAAGGGATTTAGAATTAGATAGAGGAGGAAAACGCTCCAGAGGAGCATGTGAATGTTGCATAATCGTCGTTGAGTTACTGATGTTCAGGACATATAAGAAACTGATATGTTAGTCTAACAAAAGGAGTGTGTGCAACAAGTGCAGCGAAGGACTCACCATGCAGGCCTTGCAGTCCCAGACTAGAGGAAAACTAAAGGAGTGGAGGAAGAAAGAGAACAGCCTTCAGAGTTTCACAGCACTGTAAATGAAGACGTGAGAGGGGCAAAGAGGAGCAAAGGAATTAATGAGGCAAGGAGCTGTGGGCAGCTGAAAAGCTCAGCATGTGTTTCTGATATATTATCACTCACCTCTACAACACACCTCACATATTTTACCCATACATGGACAGAGGGAGATGATGTTTCATGTGCGCGCACACACAAGGCCGGCAGCAGTTGCACCGCACTTTAAGATGTCTTTGTTTGACACTTTTCCCTTGCAGACGGGCACGCATTATACATACATGAATTTCAATATAAATAAATAAAACAATGGAAACACGCTTTTTCAATTCCTGCTTTACTTTTAACTTGGACCTTTGACCCATAGATACAGAAGTGAAGATCAAGCAGGACAAATATGTAACGAATGGCCTTCCAGACAAAACATGCCTTAACAATGAAATGACCACGACTCAACCTAAACCGTTATCTCAGGGTCACTGCACCCCCCCTTCTTTATCTCCAGTTATAAACAACATGGAATGATTCAGACATAATAACTCATCCATATTGGTCACAGCTCTGAAATTTACTCTAACTGAATCAGATAAACATTGAAATCAAACAAACTCCTTGAGATATTTCAGCATCTAACGAAACCCAGAGCCAAACACAACAGTGAGTTGATATCAAGGGGTCCCAGTCAGCTGTCATCTATCCTCCCTGAACCAGGTAAAGACAGTAAAACATGCAGATGGACGTCCAAGATGGCAGCAGTTATAACAGATTTAACAGATGGCATTAAAAGTCTGCTTAAGCATCTTTAAAACAATATGAAGGGATGGGTGCGTGCTGGTCTCTTAGATGGATGTAGTGCACCATGTTACGGTAAAGTTGGGCTCTAAATGATTCCACAGAGTTTCATCTGGAAGTGTGATCCTGTTTACAGATGATAACATCAGGAATAGGGCACAGTACTTTCACCGCAAAACTTTAGACATAAAATAGTGCTCACGGGAGGGTTATTAAATGTAATGTTGCAGTAGTAAAGCTTTTCAGATGGATATGGAATCTCAAATTGGAGGAAGATTGTAGAAAGAGATATTTTCTCTTTTTCTGACCATTCTCTGTAAACCTTCGAGTGTGTGAAATCCCAGTAGATCATCAGTGTCTGTTAACAACAACCACGCAACATTTAAAGTAACTTGAATCCCGTTTCTTCCCCATTCTGATGCTCTATATGACCATGTCTACATGACTAAATGCATTGAATTGCTGCCATGTGATTGGCTGATTAGCTGTTTGTGTTAACAAACAATTGAAAAGGTGGACCTTTTAAATCGGCTGGAGACTGTTTTTATTCTATGACTGCAACATTCAAATTTATAACTGTTCAAAGATTTTCCTCTTCACTTTTTACTTTTTACTAATTTCCAGACTAACATTGTTTGTTATCATGAGAATTGTTTAGTATTTTGGCCAAAATATGTGCACATTTTAGCATCCTGCTAGTTCAGGCAGGTCAAACATATCCCTGATCTTAATCCGCACGCACATCAGCTAATCAATCAGCTGTTTCCCCTCTTGTATCCAGCTGGTAATTCAAACAGAGCGATCTATTTGAACTGCTCTTGCCTACATAGCTTGTCCTTTTCCACTGCAAGCTACTTTACAGCCAACCTCCACCCCATCTCCACCTCTTCCAAATGTGTCTGATTTAGTCAATGTCAGATTTATCATCAGGGGGTTTATTGGTGCTACTCTCTCTGCCTCAGGCATTCCTTGTTTGCATGTGGAAGGGCAGAAAAGTTCCAGAACAGGGCCACACTGCCAATGATAAATCACTATAAACTGCTATTACAATTGTAAATGGTTTGTATCATAATTGAGACAAATGTGATCCTGGCTGAAATACGAGAAAACTGAAAGTTAAAAGATGCACAATTTTTCCTTTGCATAGCAGAAATACAAACTGCATTAAATTGTAGTACTTAAGTAAAGTCCCATAAAACTGTAACAACATGCAGTGCTTAAGGAAATGTATTCAGTGACTTTCCATCAGTGCTGTTTTACTGGATATAAACCCCAGGATAGAGAAGTGTTTCATTTGCATGACATACAAGGTTAAGATCCTGGTTTTATGTTCAATACACTGATATAGGGTAGTTATGGTTATTAAGAAGGATCAGTCTGTGGATGTAAACCTCCTGGACTTGTTCTAAAGTTTAGGAGTTATGCAGGAATTCTCTCTTTACTGAAGAAAAAAGCTGCTGCGCTCTTCCTGGTTTCTGCTTTATCTCTTCGGGGGGGATCAGCCTGATGGTGCACTTCTGTTAAACACTGGAGGGAAATTATTAAGCATGATGTTTGCTGGAAACCAGACCCAATGAACAAGATGAATGTAAGTAACATAAACCAATCAAGGCCTAAGGTACCACACAAAGCGCATATACCCACAGGTGGAAAAAGAACTGAAAAATTGTAATTGAGTAAAAGTATCTTAACTTTGCTTAACTTCTACTCAAGTAAAAGTATCGATCTAAAAAGCTACTTGAGTAAAAGTAAAAAAGTACTTTATTTAAAATGGAATTTGAGAGATTTATTTTTATGCAAAGAATGGTGGCATCATGTGTTTGCGTCGGGTGTTTGTGTGTGTGTGAGTGTGTGTGATGATGAATGTGTGAAAAGTGAAAACGATAGTATCAGGTGTGTGCTATTGATCTTTAATGTTTTATACTTATTTTTTATTTTATTATTTGTTTTTATGATGTAAAGCACTTTATGATGCATCATGTATGAAAAGTGCTATACAAATAAAGTTTGATTTGATTTGATAAAAGTTACTTGGTTACTTTTATAATTGATATGATGAAGGCACATTTTGCTTAACGAAGGATGGTTTTAACCAAACAATAAATATAACATTTGGAATACACAAGCAAAAGTACATGTATTCTACTTACTGCCACATACTTTCACAGAAATGATATGGAAATTTTGAAAGCCAATAGGTCTTCCTTGTTCGGGTAGACGCGTTTTGCTTTGCATGATGAAGTTATTCCCTTATTTGCATTTAGACACAAAGAGCTGGCTTAGATCTGGCCGAGGATTTCCTTCGCTTTCCGACTGATCTGGACGGGAATTCTCTGCTTGACAATCCTCAGCCTCCTCCATCTCCATCTCTTGCTCAGTCCCAGCACATCATCAGTGAGAATGCGTGCAAGGACGTAAAAGTAAAGGTACCCATCTCAAAATCTAAAATAAAGTAAAACTAAAATTACTTATTACAAAAACAATACTCAATTACAGTAACTTGAGTAAATGGAATTCATTATTTTCTACCACTGCGTATACCTGTGTGTTGCATCAAGTTTTAAAGGGTTGAACTGTTTTCATCAAGCAGGAAAATTCTCAGAACAGACTGTTATTCAAGTGTTTACAATTGTTTTTATTTCTTTCATATGCTCACATAATCATAGCTGAATCAGAAAACACAACGTCTCTTCTGAGTTCTGTGGCCTTATTTTACCTTATGTTCACAAGATGACCAGGACATTGCTGTCGCTGCAGTTCCAAGTTCATCTTGCGGTTCTTATTTGTCTGTCTGGTCTTCATTAGCATGCACTCTTTCTGGCCCTTTCCTTTTATTGTTTTGTTCAAATGAAATGGATTTAAATACATTAAGACTAGCAGACATCTGTTTGACTATATGTGTGCGCTGGACCACAACCAGAGACCCTTTTTAGGTCCCGACAGCACTCGACCTCCACCAGATCTCAGAGGACCTCCTCTTCATCGTTAATAACAACAGGCACTTCTCCGAAACCGGAGAGCTACGCTCCTCTCCTTCCCGTTCCACTCAGCCATGTCATCTATTCTGTCTCCACTTCACTTTAACTGTGTGAGAGGGTGTCTTGAGTTACGATTCATTGTTGGGAAAGTATGTCGGTGCCAACTTCAATCTAACGCTATAAGCGAGCCTATGAGGTTTTTTTGTTTTTTTTAAATGGAGTAGTTGGGAGAGATTGTGAAAGCTTCATATAATACAGAAAAACTTAAAGTCAGCAAAGCCAGTGAGCACGAATGTGGTTTTCCCAGGCTCTCAGTCCCAGAAGTAACAATGTGCTGGTCTCCATCGCACAGACAGGAAAATATGCAAGAACACAAAATACACATGCACATGACTGGTAGAACAAAATGAACTGGCAAGGACTGTTAATCTCTCAAACAGTAAAATACCACTTAAGGTGCATTAAGTTCTGCAGAAGACGGGAGAGTTAATGCCTCCTTATATGGATCAGCCTTGCTGAAGCGGAAATATGATGGGCACTGTTTTCTTCCACGAGCTGAGTGACACTGCATATCTGAGTGAAAGAAAAGTAAATCAGTAGCTATAAAAATCAACAATCTGATGTTGCACTACGTGGAATCTCAGTGATGAGAAGTTACAAAAGCCTCACACATTTTTAGAGGAATGTGCTCTTCCAGCTCCTCCTACTATAATAAGGCCATAAACAGAGGGATTACCAGACCCAATTAAGAGTAAACCTCAGTCTCTGTCCGCACATTCTCCAGCTGCTCTGTGGCAACCCACGATTCAGACAGGAAACACACACTTAGTGTACGAATACTTTCAGCCAAGTGGTTTCACGTGTCACAGATGGGAACACAAATGAGAAGTTCGTGTTCAAAACACTGTCTATAACCTGAAAAATAGAAAGTAAATCAATGTGGCATGGATGTTTGGGACTCGGCTACTTTATCCTTATTGTTTTTGTTTGGCTTGTTAAATGTAGTTTCTGCAGATTTATATGTGGAGCCAAGCCTAAAGTTTTCCATACCTGGTCCAAATTTTGGTTTATAGTAAATTTTTATTTGACCAGTTATTTTCATTTGGCTGGAAAAGACATGAGCATGTGGTGAAAGCTGCTAAGACTTTTTCCCAGCTAGTGTGGCAAAAGCTGTTAAATCTTATGTTGTTTTATATTTTTATTTAAAAAAAATGCAACTTTCACATTTTATTTGCATCCCTTCAAATCAAGGAAAGGCTTGTCTGACTGTAGTGTGATAGACATTATAGTTGCAAAGAAGCCTTTTGGATTTCAGTGCTTGCAGATAAAGTTGTCTTTATCCTTCTCAATCACTCGTTTGACAAAAATATTAACAGAAGCAGCCATATTCTTTGGGAAAAGTAAGAAGAACCATGGTCTCAAATGTCAGCACTGCTTCCTTGGGTAGAAAAAAAATTCCTTCCGTTGCAAAATGTTTGAGGGGTTTTGGACGTGCACTGGCATCTTCAACTCCACCGCACATTTCTATGGAATCAAATTGTGGCTTTAAAGAGGCACTACTTAACTTTTGACATTTTCTCAGTGATGCAACCCCTATCGATGCCTAATTTGGCAACCACCTTGCATCCTACCTGTACTGAGATCTCTCCAGACAGTGAAAAATAATCTTTTCTCTACTCTTATCTCTTGTTCTGTCTCTGGCTCTCTTTTGTTTCCTCTCTTCCTCCGATAATGTCTTCTAACGTTTATTTGCTGAATCCGCCATGGTGCGCGTTCAAAACGGCTGGTTGTTTGCTTGCTAGCGTGTGACGCATGCACAAAGCAAAACTCAACTGCAACATCACACAAACATCCCAGATGAAAAAGTTGTGTTGGGGTTTCTCAGCCGCAGGACGCTACAGAAACTGTGCTGTTGTGTAGATTTAATACTATTAGCTACAGTTATGTTTTCACAGTCTTACTGTTGGTGGGGTTGTTATTCACGTTGTTACTATTCATGTTTTAGTTTTCTTACTAAAGCTGTTAAGATGTCCTTTTTCTTGTCCTCATTCTCTACTTCTCTCTCCTCACACTGCCCATTCTCTTGTTTTTCCTTGTCAGGTCCCACATTGAATGTAACTTAGCAATATCCAAAATAAAGATCAATAATCAAGAATCAAGTCCTCCATTAAGCTCCCCTTGGCAAAGCAAATTTGTACAACACAACTAGCCAGCCAGACCACCTTTCTGCTGTCTTGATGCCAGACAAAAAGAAATGAAAAAAAGAACTGGACTGTGCCTGTAAAAGAGCCTTGAAGTGACCTTGTTGTGATGTGTTGCTATACAAATAAAGCTGTAATGAATTGATGAATTGAGGGTGAACTTTTTTTTTTCCTTCAAGTGACTTATTCAAATTATGGGACACAAAATGTACATTTTACAAGACATTTGTTTAACTGTATCCCCTCATTTAATAGACTTTGCTTTAAATACCATCAAGTGTTTGCTTGTTTAATTATAAGGAGGG
>JBBBVU010000015.1:23867083-23884698 GCA_037177055.1 Atherinosoma microstoma | reverse complement strand
TGCTCCATTTTCTCTAATGATTCTGTTTTTGTTGAATTTAGGAGTAATTCATTCTGTAGTGCTTGATCCAACAAAGCAATACAGCAAATGCAATTTGTGAATGAAGCTGCTGCTATTCACTTATCCACCAATGTCCCCTGTTTCAGTCAGGGTGGAAAACATTCCATCATTTAATGTCTGGGGGCACCAAAACGCCTTGGTTCTTTCTCTTTCTCTTTCTTTTTTACACAGCAGTCTCCCTTTTTGTCCCCTGTATATTCTATGGGTGGATAATATTATGTCTACACACCTCATGTGTGCTAAAAACCAGCAAAACAGGCACTGATAGTGTAAACATTTGACTGCAAGCAGTCTTTGCTCCCACTTCTCTCTCGAGGAGGTGCCGAGCTGTGCCCACACTGTTGTGCTCTGGTATTGCAGCCCCATGTGCTGGGCTCCCAGAAGTGTGCAGCAAAGAAAAGGCCCTCAGAGCTCCAGGCCTCCTGTTGGAGGTGCCACCCTCACCGCAGCTCAGCTCCATCTCTCTTACACACACTCACTTACAGCATTCAAACCCAACCAGAGGCACGTACAGTAGCGCTCTTGTTATGCTGCGTTGCTTTTTATACCATGTGTGCCAGTGGGCCATTTTGCGGCGGGCTCCCTGACTGCAAACACTTTATGACAAGAAAAAGAGACAGTTAGCTCTGCTTCTGGTTGCCAGCTGTCTGCCATGCTTCCCACTTTTTCATATGTTCATAGAGAAATACATCGCTGAGTTGATTCTGATATCAAACAGCTCTTTCAAGCAATATATTCTGACATGTATATGTTGGAAAATGTTGAATGTTTTTATCAAATATGGGTCTAAACAAACATTTACTGATTACTTTATTGATGATGGCAAAAAAAAAAAATACTAACATGAATGATATAACCAATAGCTTTAATGAGTTTTTGTAAACGTTGGACCAAAGCTGGCAAGAGAAATTGATGAAAGTGGTGAGCTTGAAGATAATGATGAAGAAATTATAGCAAGACATCTCAGCTCTATATTTACATGTGTGATTGAAGAAGAGGAGCTGTTGTGAATAAATGCCAAAATAAGACATCAACAGACTGGAATGAAATGGGAATGTCGACACTTGAAAAGATTATTAATGGAATTTCATTACCGTTAACACGTATATGCAACTTATCATTCAAACACACATTTCCAAGTAAAAGTTGTACCATTGTTCATAACAGGAGGCAAACACCAATACACTAATTACAGGCCAGTTTCTTTGCTTTCACAGTTCTCTAAAATAATGGAAATATTATTTATAAAAAATATTAGACAAATTCATAAACAAACATGATATTTGACCAGTTTGTCAGTACAGATTTAAAAGTAACAGAACATCTTAGCAATAATGCATTTAATAGAAGAGATAACTAATTGTATATCAGAAACTATTTGCAGCAGGAGTATTTGTTGACCTCAAAAAAACATCATTGATCATGACATATTAATAAATTGGAGCTGCATGGGATAAGTGGATACAGAGCTACTTTGCAAACAAGTAACAATATGTGATGATTGGTGAACACAAGTCAGACTCTTTGGACATTGTGGAGTCCCCCTTGGGTCTATGTTAGGACCAAAACTCTTTATTCTCTATGTAAATAATATTTGCTTCTGATGAAGTTTCTGATACACTGAAACCTATCCTATTTGCAGACAATACCAATATTCTATGTACTGGAGAACGCAGGTTCTGGGGGAAATTACACAGGAAAGTAAAAAGATGGTTTAATAAGAATAAATTATCATTGATTTAAAAAAAAAAGAGAAATTATGTTATTTGGAAATTGAAATACAAATATTGGGACACAAGTAAAAATATAGGATGTAAAAACGGAAAGAGTGTATGATTACAAAAAACTCAAACAATGTCCAAACATCCCCCAGTTTAAGAAAAACATTTAAAGAAATGTTATTCAAGAACTATAAATAAAGAGAACAAATGTAAACCCATACAATTAACTTTATATATATATAGATGTACGTGTGAATAAATATGTATATAGTATGTGTGAGTATATGTATTCTGTGTAAGAGTATGCAAAAATGCAAATGTATATGTAGGCATATATTTATGGGGACATGCATGTATATGTATTGTATGTATGTGCATATGCAGATATGTATGCAAGTATAGAAATATAGGTAAACTGTATATAGAGGTATATATATATAATTGCTTCGCCTCTGAGTATTTTTCAAAAATGTGTAAGTATGTGTGTAAAAATGTGTGCGTGTGTGTCTGTGTGTGTGGCGGGTATGTATATATGTATGAATGTATATATGTACATGCAGATGTGTGTGTGTGCAGGTGTGTATATGCACATGCATACATGAGTTTGTATGTGTACAAGTGTATATCTGTTTCTCTTTATTATTCTTTTTTCTTTATTCTAAAAATATTTTTTTGGGGGGGAAAACTGGCAATTAAGTGATTACTGTGACAAATGAAAGGAAGAGTGTAAATTATGATTAGAAAGTGAGGCAAAAATAAAATTGAAGTTTTTACTTCATCCTGCTCTTTTTCAGACTTTATAGTAACTGTTATCATTTTTGGGTTGTTCTGTTATTTTGTGTTATTTTTTATGTCTGAAATGAATAAAAGAATACAAATATGAATAAATGTGACATACAAGCAAGTGCTTTCAGATTTTGGTACTTTTGTTCATTATTGGTAATTTGGTCATCATATATGGTGTGTGGATATTGTACTATCAGATAGAAATAGCAATTCTGGAATCCCAAATAAAGTCCAACAGAGCAGAAAAGTGCAAAACTGCTGCAGACATGTTGCAGCTGTCACATGATGCAATTCCAGGTTCAAGTGCATCAAAATGAGCTCAGAACAGCTGTATAACTGTTTTATCTTCCAGTATTGTATGTGCTTCAATCCTTTTACCATTGCTGTTTATTTCTAAGTCAAACACAGTTGGCAATAGTGGAGGCAAACCATACTTTCAGCAGAAGCATTACACACTTTTGGGTCAATCCTAAGAGAGTTTAGAGAAATTTTATAAGACACAGGGTGGAGGACTTTGTCAGCCTACAGAGGATGACGTAATCTATCTGACTTGTGTCAAAATGTCATCACTGACATAACATATTACCAATTTTCCCCCATGCCAACAGGAAGTTCAGTTTGAAGTTTTACAAAAGGCGGAACATTAAGATCAAGGCGTCATGTGTAATATAAGCACAGGGAGTGGATGCACCGTACAGAGTGTGATGATGAGGAACACACACCCAGCACACACAGAGCAGTAGAGCGCTATGTAATGCCTTGGCCTCCCTGTGACGGACCTCTGCCAGCTCTGCTGCTGCCAAACAAGACCACAACATGGGCCTCTCTGCCTCAGCAGCAGGCTCTCTACTATTACAGCCATGCATGGCTGACCCCAGGCCTACCAGCTGTTCACAGCCACCGTAAATCTCAGTTAGGTGCTGTTTTCTTTACAACTGACCTCAAATCAGCTGTACTTAATCTGCCACTGAAAGACTGCACCTTACGGGACACTGAAAGAGGAATGCATGCCATTAAAGTATCAGTCTCAGTCGAATGACTGTCCTAAATTATTCTTTTATCTCTGTTTTTGCATATTTATGTTTCTAGCTTTAAGATTGCATTTTTTCAGCTTTTCTTTAATGGAGAGGTCGTATTGCTCTTCTGTTGTTGTTTAGAAACTCCTTAAAGTTGTTCTAGTCAGCCAGCAGACTTGGCCAGTTCATAATTCTCTCAATTTTAGACCTTTTTGGGTTTTTTTTTTACAGGCTCTATCACATCCAGAACGCTGCTGCCAGGCTCCTCACACGTATAAAGTCCTGGCAGCACATCATTCCTACCCTCATCCATCTCCAGTAGCTCCCAATCAAACAGTATTCACTTTAAGGTCCTCCTTCTCACTTACAAATCACTTCACAAACTTTCCCCTCACCTCACTGACCTCCTCCTGCCATGAGCCACCACACAGAAACTTGGGTTCTCAGACTTCTGCCTGCTTTCATCCCCACGGATCAGATCAGGACTTTTTGTGTCAGAGCTTGCAGCGCCACAGCCGCAACACTCTGGAACTCGTTACCTGCTGCCAACTAACTTTCCCCATCTCTGGGCGCTTTTTAAAAACCTCCTCACACGCCATCTGCTCACCGCTGCTTATGATACCACTTAATTCTTTGGACTTGTTTTTTTCTTCCTCCCTGTCTTTTATGTAACCCTAACATGTGAATCAACCATATTATCATCGTCATTATTATGATCTTTTATGTTCATGCAGCTCCATTTTCACCGCTTGACCTCCCCTGTGTTTTATTGTCAAGAGGACTATGTATTCTATGTAAAAGTCCTTTGTGTGACCAGAGAATGTGTAGTTAGCAAGTGAAAACATCATTCATTTTTATTGACTATTTGAACCAAAAATGTATATAATGCAGTCTCATTTGTACCATCTAAGATGTTATAGAAATTCTGATTTTAAGTGTTTTTGTGGTACCAAATCTGAAGCACAAGCCTTTTCTTCCCCAGAGCTGTTTTTTGCAATACAGTCTATTATGATGTGATTTTATGAGGAATAACCCGGCATCTCTGATTACAGTACGTTTCCATGTAGTTCTTGCTCATCACTGATAATTTATCCTTTTTCATGGGTAAGAAGAGTCATCATCAGTGAAGCTTTTCACTCCGATTGTGTAATTCGTTTACAACCCCAATTCCAAGAAATTCATGGGCATTGTATGTTTTATCATTTTTACATATGTGCATGTTTTTTATTAATCATTGGATTTTTAAAGTTTTTTAATAAATCTCTTGGATAAGGAATTTAGTAGGGGACTAGGTTAATCAATTTGAATATTTTACAGTTATGAGTTTTATTGTTGTGTGTTGTTTGTTTATTGGCATTTATATTGTTTTAACTTGACTGTATTCATTTTTTTACCTGTCCATAGATGGAAATTAGCCGGTGGCTAAATCTAGTACGATGCATCTTTTCTCTTGTGCATGGTCCTCGGCAAATAGGAATAAACAAACATAAAGTTGGGATGCTGTGTAAAATATGAATACAAACGGAATGGGATGAAATCTCATTAACTCATATTTTATTCCCAGAAGGAAATAAACAACATATCAGATGTGAAACTGAGACATTTTACCATTTCATGGAAAATTTTGCTAATTTTGAATTTGAATATCTCCATATCTCAAATATAGCAACACATCCAGGGTAATGTTTACAATTATACCAGTTGTATTTTTAGGAGAGGACTATTGTCCCATTCTGGTCTGATGCAGGATTCTAGCTGCTCAATAGTCCCGGACCTTCATTACTGGATTTTTCATTTCATGATGCTCCAAATGTTTTCTACTGGTGAAACTTCTGGACTGCAGGCAGGCCAGTTCAGCACCTGGACACTTCTCGTGTGAAGCCATGCCGTTGTGATGCAGACATTTCTCTAAAACCTCTATGTTCTTTTCAGCATTGATGGAGTCTTCACAGATGTGGAAGCTGCCCCACACCGGCACTAATGCAACCCCATACCATCAGGCTTTTGAACTGTCCACTGAAAACAAGCTAAATGCTCCCTCTCCTCTTTAGTCTGCAGGACTCTGCGCCCATGGTTTCCAATCAAAATCTACCCAGTCATGTCACTGACCTTTTGCCAATTAGTTGTCTAATGCTCCTCCAGTTGCTTTTAATTTGTGTCCCTTACTTTCCCAGCCTTTTGTTGCTCCTGTTCCAACTTTTTTCAAATGTGTTGCTGCCATCAAATTCAAAATGAGCTAATCTTTCCTTGAAATGATAAAATGTCTGTTTCAAAATCTGATATGTTGTTATGAAATAAGGGTTTATGAGATTTGCAAATCATTGCATTCTCTTTTCATATATACATTACACATAGTATCCCACATTTTTGGGATTATGGGTTGTACATGAAATAGAAATGGAAACAACTCATTACAAAAATCCAACCATCCATCAAAACCTGTTCTCAAAATAAGTCCAACCAAAGGTGTTTTCATAATGAGCTTTTTATTTAAAAGCACATATAATGGAGCTAAGTACATTTAGCAGAAAAAAACAGCATTACTACTATTTCTTTTGTACAAAAAATGAGACAATACAAAAATACTAATATTGAATTTCAATACAATTGAGGGTGTATTTTTTATGCATATTACAAATGTAACTATTACAATCTACAATAGTTTAGTTATCTAGATACAAAAATCTGTCAAACTGATGCTTTTTAAGCAGCATTTTGTAAAGAACACAGGTCTGTAATCATAGTGGATATATCTAAACATGTTAAGAAACAATATCTTACAGAGTTAAATTTAGTGATCTATACATTATTTATATATTTATAAAAAGAGAAGTGAAAACGGCTTTGTGAAATGATAGGACGGACTATACGATGAAAAAGATGTGCAACATGGCGGCGTGTGTTGTTGGATGAGGATATCTGAGTAGGCTGTAAATAAAAAGGACCTCTGTGTCTGGTACTGTACAAAATGTTAGTGATTCTACAGGACAGGCTATAAACATGCGAGGTTAAAGATGCTTCTGAGCAGAGAATAAAAATATTAGATCCACAGTTTTTTTTTTAATAACGTTCACCTGTTCTCTCGTTCTTCCGACACACAGTGGCACACATAGACACGCACGCACACACACTTGGCACAGCTAACGGCGTGTGTGCGGTAGCTACACACAGTTTATCAAGAAGGGGGTTCCTTTTCACAGGGCACAGCGCTCCTAGACATGCACACATGAAATCACATTCAAGAACAATAACACGCATACCCACACAAGCACAAGACAAAACACACACACACACACACACACACAATGAGAGACAAACATCCATTGCCAATGAGTGATTGGGTGGGTGAGAGCCCCTCCCTGCCAGCAGAAAGAGCCCAAATCATCCCAAAATAATGTGCCAGCTTAGCTGTAAATCATCACCCCTATCTCCATGGTGACAGACCACACCCCTTCACCCCGTCCACCAGTCAACCTTCCTATTTAGGAATCCAGACAGGTGGCCCAAACACCAGGAAGTGGCATGGCACAGCCACGCCTCTTCACCAGGTGCTGGCTCAGCTGGGAGGTCTGCCTCCCTCCTTCCATAGAATATGTCACCCATTTACTACATCTAACCTCAAGAACTGCAACATCCCGGGTTTGGGCCGCACTGATAGTCCACTGCAAAAAAAAGCTTGACGTGCTGATCTGGAGACGGATATATGTGAGGTCAGAGGGTTTCAAAGCTTGAGATTGGGAAGAGTTTTCTTGTTACCAGTTAATAAAAAAAGCCAAACAAGCTCAGTGTATGATGCCTGCAGTATCCTGCTGGTACTGAGTTATGGTATTAGTTTAGGAGCTGATGTTTCTGCCTCATGATTTCAGCACTATCAAGTTTTTTTTTTTAGTCAAACATCTCAGGCAGCAAGTGGTGATCATGGACAATGAAGTTAAAACAGTGCTATAAGTTATATTTTTCTATACTGTTAATATTTCTATGCTGCTAATTAATGCAGTAATATCCTTCCCTTGGCTCAGGAAGTTGTTGTCCTACGGCGCTCCAAGGCCACAGAGAGTTCAGGGAGGAAGGATCCCTCTCTCCCTAGGCAGGGGGTTTGTCTTTTTTTTTTTATATATATATATGTACTTTTTTTAAATTGAGTTTTTCTTCACTTGTTTTCCCTTCATGTGGTTACACTTCTATCAAAACCTCCACACCTTCAGCTCCGCCTGTCAAGTCATCAATTTCTTCATTAATTTTGTCATTTAGCTTTCTAATTCTTTTCTGTTTGTGCTCAAAGAGGGATGGGCTCAAATGTTGATTAGTAGGTAATAGAGAATAATACGTCTGAATAGTGAAAGTGGACTCTGCTGTGCAAATCTCAAAATCTGACACCCTAGTCCACAACGCGCCTCGCAGGACTCAGCGAAAGGGAGGAGGATGCCATTTAAGACGCAGCTACAGTCTCTTGTCGCTACATTCTACTGTCCGATGGGAGGTGAGCAGCGCTGTGATTGGCTCCTCGATCGCGGGAAGGAGGCGAGGCCCCCCCTTACACCATGTTGTGGTGGTTGTTCCTGTCAATGATGTCGGATGATGGGAGCAGCTCCTTCTTGATTGGGGAGGGCGGGGGTGTGGCCAGCTTCACCCTGGGCTTGAACAGGTCGGAGACGTAGAACACCTGGTGGACACAGAGAGACAGGGAAAGTTGAGGAGACATGGCAGAAAAGACAAAAAAGAGAAAGAAAAGGACAAAAAAGTGCTAATTTTTTTTTTTTTAAGTTTAATGTGTTTTAAGACATGTATTACACTATGATACTAGCACAAAATGAGAGGGAAAAATTACATTATTGTATAAGGGATAATCAACCCCAACTTGATCAGTTTAAATGTAAATATATGAGGCTAATGGACAGCCAGTTAGTGTAATGGCTTACATACTGGATGTTAAACCTGTCTCTGATGATATGTCTGTACAAAACTATTTCACGTATGTTTGTTCTAAGAACAGTTACTACCTGACTTTCATATTTCTTCTTGGTTTCCGCCCAAAGTGGCAAAACTGGCATCAGTTTCACAACTATATTGCCTGTTTTGTGGAAGAGTTCGTGAACATTTGGTAAAATGGAAGCAAAACTCCCAAATGACTTAACATATGACAGATCTGCGGTACATGACACGCTCGGTGTCTGAATAATCAAAAGTGATTGCAAAAGGAAATCGTCTCGATTTAAACTGAGTCAGCTGGTTCCTGAGAAACCGTGGCAGGTCTAAACAGGAGCACAATAAACATGCACCAACATGTTCTGTGAGCTGGCAGGAGGTGAATATTCCGATGCATCATGATGCTATGATGAGGACCACCTTATCACCCTTCTCTGGCACATTTTGGACAATCCCAAAATTGGCTATAATGAGAAATCTGACTACGCGATGTGATCCAAGTATGGCTCAACCAAGTATGTCTGAATTTGTAAACCGTGGACAATCTTTCTCTAAAATACGCCAAGAGCCTGAGGTCATCCTTCACGGTTCATAGTGGTGAACAAAGGAAAAAAATTAAGAGAGGAAATCTCTTCCTGAGATCATGATGACATCATACGTCAAACAGGAAAATGGGCAGGAAAGGACAGGAAGTAGGACCATGGAAACTGCTGTCCAGTTCAACCACTCCCACTTACAGGGGTCTGGGGTCACTCTTGAGTTTGCAAGCTAACGCACACACAAACAGATGCAAATACACACACATATTTGGCAGGCGCAGCAGCTTTTCCTTGCGTGTATCCAGTCCAGAGCGAGCTCAGGGCCGGTGCCAGGGACGTAAAACTCTACGGGAGAAAAATGTGGATAACTAATAGGAGTACTACATGGTGCGCTCATTTGGGAAATGTCTGTTTATGTGTGTTTTCTGGACAAATGCTGGACATGTAGTCACTGATCTATTTATACATCTCATTCTGGGTGCTGGGCTCAACACAAACCCGTTCTCCTCTATGATAGCTTGATATTTACTAACAAAACAATTAGCGTTACTGGTGAGCCACAAATGAAGGTAAAGACTTCCATATCCTTTTGGGAATATTACCATATGATTAGGAGAACAGGAAGGATGTGAAGTCATATCTCTTACAGTCATGCGAGGCATCATGGGAAACACTCCTCGCTTATTTCCCATCAGCATCCAATCGGAGCGGACCCCGCTTGCTGCGTCACCCAAACTCCCAACCTATCGGCCCTGAACTGCCATGGCGGAGGGGCTTATCGTGACCTCAACGCTTCCTGCCAGTGATTATACAAACACATACAAAGCCTCCAGCCCCCATTGTGTTGGGTAATGCAACTCAGCAGTTTCTCACCTTAATTCATTTACACCTGGAACCAAAACAGCAGGACCTTTAAAAGCATGTATACAGTGTCTGTGTCTGTAACCCCGACTAAAAGATCATCCCAGACACATTAAGAAAACTGAGTCACACAGGAAGAGATATTTACATACCAAAACCCCAAAAAAACCCCACATTACTCACTGGACACTTTTCACATAGCGAAGAATTAAACTGTGAATTTGTTCGCACGCACCAGTTCTGAATGTGTTCACAGCTTAAGGTCACAATAGACCAGCGGGTGCCTTCACGCCTACTGTATGCTATCATGTTCCACGGAGGTTGTGCATTCAATAACTCTTAAGCGTTAACTGGTTTATTTATACTTCAATAGGACTTGTCAGAAAGTAGGTCACTGCGTGTGATGGGAAGTACCAGGTAGACAGTTCCTGTTGTGGTTTCCCTGATTCTCTGAAGTCTGGAGCGTTTGGCTCAAAGCACGTGGGAACATGAAAGTCAATGAATGTGAGGGGAGACGCTTCAAAGCAGCAGTTTACTTAGAAACTTAACACGCCTCTATACACGAATGCGTCCATAAACATTTGTATTGTTTATTTGCTGGTACTCGGTGGGGTGCAGCAGGATTTAAGGGGGAAACTCTGGGAAGCTGGAAGAGCAGAAAGAATGAAGTCATGGGTCGACATAAAGTGAGTTATTGAAATGTATTTGAAGAGGAAAACATCAGTTTCAAGTCTCAATAACTCAGCTGAGACACTCAGAACAACTGCTCACACTCATACTCAAGACTGCTTCCGAGCGTGTCTTCTTTTGCTCCACAAATCCAAATCTTACATCTAATCTTTGGCGCTTCTTTTAACACGTGTGCGCAAACTCAGGCTGGATCGTCGGCTCGTTTAACGCAGCCTGCCTAGGATAAGGCAAATCTGGTGTCTTTATTAAGTACTTGTGTGTGGAAAGATAAAAAAAAAAAAAAGCTCAACTAAATCCCTTAAAACTTGTGACTTCTTACTTCATAACAACAGTCTTTGCACATGTAATAAATCCAAGGAGAGGAGCGTGCTTTTCTTCCTCATGCTTAAAGTCTTAATGATGAAGCGTGTGCAGCTGCCATCTGAAGATCTAAAGATGTTCACACCTTGATTAAGTACTTTGGACCAGCACTTCTAAGCCACCGAGGTTTCGTACCTCTTTTTTCATGCCCTCCACTCATCTCCTGTCAGGTCCTTTCTGCTCCGCTGCTTACTGAGAAGCAGACACAGAAGAGCTAAAGTACTCACAGATGTGTGTTTTCGACAAGGACCGAGCGAATCAGACAGGGAGTCGAGTATTGTAAAAACTAACCTCATTGCCTTGATCGGCAGGGGTTCGACAGTGTGTATGTGCACGTATACGTATGAGGATGTGAATAATGTGAGCATTAAGCTGTCTCTCTGTGCATGCAGGAGGCTGACGGAATAGCTGAGCTGGCTTAAACCCACGCTCATCCCGAGCCAAGATGTAGACAAGGCTCCTCTCTGCTGTCACCTCCCTCCCTCTTCCCCCCCCTGCCCATTCAAAGGGCAAGCTCATACGCTGAGCTTATTTCTGAAAAAAAAAAACAGAATTTTCGGACTTGTCAGGGCTGATGTCGTCAAGGAGCTACGCCCCAGCTGGTGGAGGCCTGATTCTCGGTAGCGTTTCAGTCTTTTGTTTCGCTCTGATTTCTGCTCACAAATCCCTTAAAAATCCTGGCATCCACGGAGTTGGTCATGCTGTGCGTGATTCTGTGTGTTGCCAACGTCTGCCGAGGCGCCACCACTAAGGTCTCGCTTAATTTTATGAATCTGACTCTTTCCACGTCGATGATTTGGGTTGCTGTTTAAAGGTAAGGGGTTTGCTTAAGTGTGTGTGCGCTCCAGATGCAGCAGAGTTTAGCAGGAGCCCGCTGTGCTGACAGAACCAGAGCCACCAAATAAAAAAATAAAAAAAACCTCCAAAATAATTAACAGCCTCATGCCAGTTTCAAAGCCTAATCTTCTCTTTCTTACTCGCTCCCTTTCTTTCTGCACTCCCCCCTGCTTCCCTCTTGACCCAAATTCAATTTTCCTTGGCTCCATCTTTGCTCAGTTGTAATGAAGAGGGTTACGAAAATCATCTGGCAACTGCCCTGATGTGTCACACAAGCAGTGATGAAGGTTGCAGAACATACGCTCACACCAACACACAGACACGCACAGAAACACACACACACATACACACACTTCTGAACAAGAGCCTGGCTCCAAGAAATGTGTTATTCATTAAAGGGAATCAGACTCTCCTCACTTCACTGCCTGCACCATTTCTCCTTTTCATGAAAACCAGAGGGGGGAAAGCATGAAAAAACGAGATTTGAGGAGGAGATCTTTATTTGAAGTTTGCGTCACCTGAAGGATTCCCTGCAAAAAAAAGGTGGCTTTTACTTCTTTAGCAGAGCCTTCAGTCATCAGGGCCCTCTCTTATGGAACCAGTTCCCAGTTTGGGTTGAGGAAGCAGACACTCTCTCTACCTTTAAGATTAGGCTTAAAACCTTCCTTTGTGGTAGATCTTACAGTTTGGCTTGTATACTTCCATCCATCTCTTTGCTCTTTATTTTCCTTGTATAACTTTACATTACTATTGTCATTAACTTGCAGCTACCCCTGCCTAAAACCTTGTGGTGTCCTTATTTCCTGTCCTTTCCACCTCCAACCGGCTGCGGCACAGGAGAAGATTTGAAGCGATCCTCTGGTTTAATGAACTGGTTATGTCTGTTAAGTGTCTCGATATGACTTTGTTGTAAATTGGCGCTATTTACGTAAAGCTGAATTGAATTGAACTTTATCTCGTTATGCTCGGTTACTCATATTTTCACATTTTTGATGCTGGTGCGTTTTGTGTGTCACTCACTATGCAGTAGGCCACCAGGGCTCCCTGCACAAAGCCTGCCAGGACATCGGTCGGGTGGTGCTTGTGGTCGGAGACGCGCGATAAGCCGGTGTAGAAAGCCATCATCAACAAGGTGAACTGGAGCAACGGGCGCAGGAGACGAGCGCCGCGCCACGTGAACCTGGACTGGATGTAGAACTGGAAACAGGAAGGAAAGAACAAAGTTAACACACATACACTGGCAGAGTGTGTGTAAAAAAAATGAAAAACATACATTCCACATCATGCTACTGAAGTTAGCATTAATGTCAGCGTTGTTTTATTCAGGTGCCAGTAATAACCTGAACCCTCACACACACACACCTGGCTGGAGACGTTCATGAAGCTTACAACATGTTGCATTGCCTTTTTAACCCTGCACCTGCAGTACGTGTGTGTGTGTGTGTATGTGTGTGTTATTACTGTCGGAGAGAGGTCTAGACTGAATCAAAGTGGACAAGCTTGCCAAACCGACAGGGAAACGCATACACTCTCCCACAATCTGACGGCCTGAGACCCGGACGTGACTGATTCATGGTTAAACATCCCAGCTGTAAAAACAGCACGGCCACAGAGAGACACACGCACACACCTATACACATACCCTTCCAAGCTCGTTCCAAAACCTTGTTGGGATGAACTCTCTACCCTCTCTTAGAGTAAACACCAGATAAAACCTATGTGCAAACCCCCCCCTTTCCCTCCTCAAAGTCTATTTTCTGGGTCATGATAAAGACTAAGGGGAACCAAAACAGGAACAAATAACTCCAAGGCCACTTTCAGTCACTCAAAAGAGTGCAAACACGCCGACAGTGTTGCTCTTTCTTCAGCCACTTAACATGCACAGTGATGAGGTCAGCCCCGGGCTCCTCAGACATCCTGTGTTTCTGCACCGCTCATACCCATAACTTCCTGTCTTGTCACGCCGAGAGACAGAGGGTCAGCCTCAGTCAGAAGTCTACCCAGCCCGCACCACCAAACTGGTCTCATGTAATCAACCAGGCTAACAATACCGACGGGCAGCAACAGAAAGCCCCATCAACAACGAGCCTTTCTAGGTGTGGACGTAAATCTCCCTCGTGCTTCCTCTACGACACTCGTGGTCATTGTTCTTCTCCTGACGGAAGCAGAGGAAGCAATCCCTCCCATCCCCTCTAGTCTTGCTCTCCTCCTCCCCCCCTATGCAGGGATGTTTAAACTTCAGCTTCCTTTACCGTGCTTCTCAGGTAGCGGGCCAGGACTACTGATAAGAACTTAAGTCAGATGGTTTGCAGTCATCCACGACCTCTGATCTTTCTCAGTTTTAAGGCAGCTTTGAAATAGCATAGAGCTGCCAAAAAAAGGAAGATTTGATTGTAGTCAAAACAAGGAGTTACAGTGACCTGCCAGTCAACATGACCTTATTTAATAGAAGGGCAGTGAGCAACACCCAGATAACCCTCCAAGTCAGCCGGAGCTGCACAGACTGAGTCATGATAAGTGTTTGAGAGGGTCAACGACCGTCTGAAATCTCAAGTCGTCCTTTTAAAAGCTTAAACGGAATCAGCCGTCTGCCTTCCCAAAAAATCCACCCAGCCTCCCAGAATTTGTCTCAAACAATCTGAGGAACGCGACACCAAAACACAACAAAAGGAGCCCGACAGATTCCCATGACAGGAGACAAGAGCGACACAGAGTCTGGTGGTTTCTGAAGGAATCCAGCTTATTCCACCGAGACATTCACGCTCTGTCTCTCTTGCTTTTGACTCAGACGCGGCGTTGTGTGACAGAAAACAAACACAACAAAGTGAGAAAACAATTAGAATGTGGGTGTATTTTACATGCCTGTCCCCCCTGTTTTCTCTTCTCTTAGTTCACATCATGCCGTGAGACAACAGCGCAGCTGTGGTTGAGATCACTTCTACATGAAGCAATTCTGTTTTCGATTCGACTAACAAAAATCCCTTTGCTACCGGATTGAGCGTGCATATACTAATACAGCGTGCGCATGTTTGTTTTCTGTGGCTGCGGTGTCACTGTGCGTGGTCTGTGCCAGTTATCTGTGTGTGCCATCTCGGAAAAGCTGCAGCGCTGTTAGGGCTCAGCTCTGACCACATCAGTGGCAGACGGAACTCGACAGGAAATGAAGTTCTGCACAATAAAAGCGTGCCAATTAGTGGGTGACTGGGGTCTGTGGGAGGGAGGGGGACATGAACGATTCATTCTAAGTCATTTCTCCATTAGTCAGGAAAAATCTGTCATATTTATCAATGTACAACCAGTTAGCTTAGTCTAGCATTCAAACTGGAAATGAGGAGAAATAACCAGACTTAGCTTGTTTCTGTTTTGGTCTACCTCTTGTAGAGTTTCATCTTGTTGCCTGGCAACTGCTTCCAGCAAGTAATTGCCATTTTTATACTTTTGTTTAGCTAAAAAGTAAACTGAAAACAAAAACTAAGTGAACTGTTGAGCTTTGGACAAGCTGGCAGTCAGGTTTTGTTGCTAGCTTTGTTCTTCAGGGAGTTGTATTAATGTGTTATTTAGAAAAAGAAAAAATACACAATTTCAACTTAAGATGGCCTTCAGCTTATAAATAGGAGGATTTGGTACTTTTCAAGTTCTCAAACAAAACAGGAAAACAGCAAAGTGTCATTTGCTATGTTGTGTTTATTCAGCTGGTGATTTAACTCTCAGGGTATATCCATCCTCACACACTTTTGACTTGAACTGCTTTTGGACAGGACACATAAGAAGCAAAAGAAGACTTTTTAAAAAAAAAATGAGAGTGGGAGTGAAACGTGATGTCACAAGACTGATTTTCCACTGGAAATGCCTCCATTGTAGCCTTTGTTTCTGGCTGGTTTTATATTCCAAAACATCCTCTACAAGCTGTTCTCCTCCAGTCCCTCAGCAGATCTCCATCCTGGTGTTTAGACCGGCCTCATCTGGCCACAGTCCTTCCTTTGCCACAACTGGAGAGCTGCTCTATGACTAGTGTGTCACGCTGTGGTCTGGATACATCTCCGTTCTCTCTCTCTCTCTCTCTGCTTTTTATTCAGTTTTTTCCTCACTCTGACCAGAGTGTGGCTCTAGGTTCACCGAGAGGCTGGGAAATACCCGCAGCAAACACTACAATACACCAAAACTTTAACTGCCAATCCACCGTGAGAACCACGGCCACCTTGTAACCAAGCCAACCAGACCCAAAACACTGACTCTCTCTTCCAATCGCTCTCCTTTGTAGGATACAAAGTCAAGTTGAAACTGTGTAAACAGAGGAGGAGGGAGAGGAGATGATTGGGGAGCTAGAAGCTAGCAATTGTATGTGTGTGTGTGTGTGTGTAATTAGACTGTTTGAAGCATGACATGCCCCTGGGGGTGCTAAGCCCCACCAGACACCCACAACAGGTGGAGCAGGAGGGAGAACAGGATGTGCACATGCAGCTGCTCTGAAAAAAACAGGTGGAGTGCATCCATCCATATCTCCCAGGCTTAAAAAGGAGCATAAGACTGAGCGAGGAGATGGAGGAGAGGAGGTGGAGCAGTGGATCAAAACAATGTTTTTGCTCTTTCCTGAAGCAGTGAATCCCCTAAACAGAGCCCAGCCTTCTTCCCATGACTCCATCCACAAATCAGTGAGCTATTGTTTCAGTGTTTGTCACTATGTGTGTGGCATATGACTCAAAGTACAGGAGAAAATAATGATTACTTACAGCCAGGTAGAGCATGGTATACAGGGAAAAAGAGGCATGTCCTGAGAAAAAGGATTTCCTGTGAACAGAAATATCAATTATTGTCCATTGTTTCCAATATAAATGTCGAAGAAAGCCCTCAATACTTAAATAAATATGTATACTAAGCATGTATTGTTGTTTCCACAAACCTGGCCTCTTGCACATCGCTGTCTTCACCAGTGCAGGTATAGTTAGTGATGTATCCCAGTGAACAGTTGATGGTGGAGAAATCTGGCCGACACACATCTAAGAAGTGGGGTCTCATCCTGCCCACTGACACCTTGGCGATGTCCGTGAATGACTGGCTGACGGCACAGCCGAACAGAAACACACCTATCTGAGAGAAAACACATAAAAATGATTAAACTTAAAATCCTTCCCGTTGCTTCAGCTTCAGGATTTTGATTTGTAGACAAAAGCAGGTTTTTCCTTTCTGGTATGAGACTCTTGATTTTGTAGCTAAAGGGGCTGTTTTGCTAATATTTTTGTTAACTCTAACACAATCGCTGGCCAATTCATTAGTGCATAGCCTACAAATTACTCCTTTTCACAGAATTTTTGTCTTAAAAATGCACTTATGACATAAATAATTTAACACTTAAATATAAAGTTAAATGTTACTGCTGAAAAGTAAGCATAACAGAGTTTGCGGATATGCTAGCCCTGAAATGCTCTTACTGCTACAGTAAGCTAATTAGCGACACGTTACAATTTAATCTGTTAGAATTGGGAGTTTAAAAGTTTAACCAAAGAAAGATATTTCTTAAAAACAAACGGACAAACAAACATATATAAACTCTTGCTAAAGTCACCCATCTAAATAATAAACCACTAGAAATGTGTGGTGGTGTTTTTATATGCAGAGGCACTGCGCTCAGCCTACATTGTCCTCTCAGTGTACTGCCGCATGGACTATAAAATCTAGAAATATGTTTAATTATGTGTCTCGTTTTGCCTCTTTTCTTTTTATTAGTATTTGTTTCTTCAACCTTTGAAAACATGAATTCCCATAATAGCAGACATTGAGTATAGATGGTGCCAAACTTTACTAAAACGGCCATTTTGGGG
>JBBBVU010000015.1:23856725-23866983 GCA_037177055.1 Atherinosoma microstoma | reverse complement strand
CAAAGGGATATTAAAATTGACCCTGAAAGTTGTTTTTTTTAGGCCAGCCGGAAACTTTTTTCATTCGTGCTATGTGCCATCTTCAACTATTCTTCACCAGTAACACACATACTGATAATTACACACCTTCACAAATCCACAAGCGTTTCATTCCACCATGACCCAAAAGAATTTAAATTGACCTTATAGTTGCAAAGATGTACTCATTTCATTATGGGTATACAATGTTTGAGCCGGGGCCTAAAAAATCAGCACATGGGCTCAAAGGGTTAATACACACATAAGGTTTTGTGGAAGTATTTATTTCTGCTTTTGAAAGTAAATGTGAAACAATTGATAGATTATGTTCTCTGATTCAGAACTTTTTTTCTATGATTGGTTTCAGTCTATCATTTCCATTTATGTCAGCATTCCTACATTTCTTCCTCTCTCACTAACTGAGCAGTATAGGAGGGGTCCAGTTTGCCCTTTTTAAGAAGGAAACCACCATCTACTGTCTTTGTTATAATTGGTCAAATGTCATTTAGGGGAAAGGTTTACGGAAATGGCAACTGTGTTTAGAATAAACACGTATGACAATTACTCTAAAACAGAGCTCACCTGTTTGTAGAGAGCTGCAACGTAAGGATTCCCAACAAATGACTTGGTTCCCTCACGTAGTTGGTGAATCCTGTAGCATTCTCCAATTGCAATCTAAAGAAACATTTTTTTTTCCAGATAAACAGAAAACATTAGTTACAACTATAAAGATAGAAATCTGCTGCTTAATCTGACAGTAGTAAAGTAGAAAACCATGCAATAAAGCATAAACATCAGAATGTATCATGCAAGAAATAACAATCAGCTCCAGGTTGAATTATAAGATTGAACAGAAAGGATGGGTGAAATACAGACAAGAGAATGATTGAGAGTAACACGCACACAAACATACAAAATGAGCATGGCCTGCCTTTCCCTCAGGCAGTTTGGATGAGATGTGAGTTTGAAAATGATGATGTCTGCTGAGTGATATGATGCAGTCTTAATGAATGATAATGATGGCATTGAAGGCAACGGGAAAAGAAAACACTAAGTTTCAAGCTAATCGTCTAGACTGGGTAGGCATCAGAGTCAGACTGACCTGACTTTGATATAAGAAGGAATTACTGTACATCATCTGCTATACTGCTTAAGTCCACCAGACTAACCTTGACTCCTGTGGTATTCTAGCCAGGTGGTTTTAAGTACAGTTGGGCCCCATGGAAAGACCTCAACTACTCTAAGGGCGCTCACACCAACCCAGTGCTTGAGGCACAAGGATGTCAATCAAACTTCCACCACCCGGGGTAGGTAACTGACGGCCCGGCTGCTCTCTCTTTCCAGACAAGTCCTCGCTATTTGGCGTACTTTCTCACCACCCAGTCTCTCAGGAAAATATTTACCTGCCCATCTGTAAGCCAGCAGTCAGACGCTCAATACAGTGAAGAGCATCACGTGCACACAGAAATGTGCACACATGTACAGCTTTAGGTTTTCCCACATTTGCAATCATCCTGCTACTTCTGCTTCTGTGTTCTGACCCGTAACCTGAATAACAGTCCCCACACGGTTAGATGAACTCCTGACTACAAGATTGGTTGTGAATATGTTTGGAGACAAACATTTTCAAAAACCAACTAAAAGTCCTCTGACAAATCTCTTCACCCTGTTTTTATTCTCTTCTAACCTGAAGTTACGATTTATCTCTCTGCTACTTTGATTTTATTCTAACAAGATGTTGGCCTGCTTGCCTCAGTTCTTTTTCCAGCATCCTGTTCCTTGTTTACGAAAGAAGTTAAACCTCAACGATGTCCAATGGAAAAATCTTTGAAAGTTCATAAACCAAATTAAAACCATCCATTGTAAAAGTTTATCAGATCAAGGATCCAGGTGCTCATTTATTCTGTGTGTGTGTGTGTGTATTGTTAATCTTGCTAAACACACCTATCCTGCTTATTGGGTGGTCAGCTGTGCAGGCTCCCAGCCAGAAGAAACAAACATAGTGGCGTATTAGTTTGTTTTTGCCCGCTATTGTGATTTAATTGTTCCAATCAGAGCTGGATATTAGAGCCACAGGAGGCTACTTCAGGTCGCAAAAGTTTATTTGGCTTGTCACCGTTTCTGTCTTGAGTTACTCCTGTGTTTCTGGTCATCTGAGAACAGACATGTCATCAGTGCTCAGACCACAGGAGCAAATATATATTTGAAAGGTTTATTTGGATGTATGCTTTAACTTCTGTTTCTCACAGTAGACACGTCTTACACGCAGGACTATTGGGATTTCCTTTGCAGTTGAGATAAACAAGAGGTCCGACTGGAATCTGCTACCAGTGCATGTATACATGTGCATGTATGTGCATGTATGTGCATGTATGTGTGCGCTTGTCTGAGACAGTGCGCGAGTATGTGAAAGGAATGGTGTCGGCATGGCAGTAGACGCCACTAATGGAACACAGCTGTGTGAGACACGCCAACCTTGCCCACACGTGAACATGTGAGGGAGCTAACGCAAGCTCAGTCTCCTGGTTCTAATAAGCAGAAGAGCTGAGCTGGTGCAGTGTGTGTATAAATGTGTGTGTGTGTGTGTGTGTGTGCCCACCAAGCTGATGGCAAGGGGACGATGGCGGGGCGACAGCTTAGTCTGAGAACTTATGAGGGGGCTGTGCCACAGAGAGTCTGGGGGCTGTAAAGATCACCTAGCCTGACCACATAGCATTAATTGACATACACCCACCACATGTCATTATACCATGTTTCCACTACGCCTGGCCTCCCTCTTTTATCTAGAATTCCTCTTCTTTTTTTCTTTTTTTTTTTTGAAGCATGAGTCCAGTAATGGCAATAAAGACTTCATGCTGTTTCTAACTAGTGAGACACCCCAGGCTATCAGTGGGGCACCAGCGTCATGGGAGAGAGCAATGGCATTTAAACCAAAGTACAGTCCAGGGCACAGAGTCAGAGTATGGAGATAAAAGCAAGAGGCATAAGAGTTGGACCAGGAGCTTGTTAAAACTCTTTGGTCTTTGGCATGCATGTGTCAGCATGCACACAGACCGACATACATTTCCTAATCTTGCTCGGAGGGCCTCTCACTACTGACTCACTTAGCAAAGTAATAAAAAACCAGCCATTACAAATGGCTGTGAATGACTCAAAGAAGCAACAGAAGAATTAAGTATGATGGAGAACAAATAAAGTATGATGGGGGGACAAATAAAGCACATTTATGGAAGAAAATAGGACTATTTTTTAGAAAAAGACTGCATGTTAGGAGATGGCTAAAACCTTTGATGATGATCCAATAGTTTAAGTGGAAGGAAATAGCAAACAAAAGGAGGTGTGAAGGTCGACTTACAGAGAAGATGCCAATAAGAATGCCAACACCACAAAGCACGGCATCACTAATGGTGTCGCCCTCTTTTCGGGGGAAGCGGATGGACTCGTCCAAACAGTAAAACCCGCGCCGGTACGGCTTTATGGTGCTAGTCTCAATGATCAGGAAAGGCAGGCTAGCTACAAAGAGAGAGAAGGACAGGAAGAGGGAGAGAAGAAAGAAAGCACAAAAGCAACCAGTCAGTGACACAGACATAAACAGGAGAGGAGCACAAGGAGCATGCTGGCACCGGAGGAACTACGGGATGCCAGAAAAAGGTTGGGCTTGAGGATGTTATGTGTGGACATCTTGGAGCAAAGGAGTGATCATTTTCCAAAACTATGACCTAAGAGAAAGATTACATAAACTTTTCCCTCATCATGTTACACTGTCACTCCTTTACGGCCACATCATGAACCCCACCATGAGCCCTTCCTGTTTCTGCCCCTTATTGTTTCACCAGGGGAGCGCTCTTTGTGGCAGAGGCGGGGAGGAGGGGGGGGGGACTTACGGACACTGCGGGCAGTGTCAAGCCAACAGAAATGAGCACTGAAGAGGGTACGGTGCTGCTCTTGTAGGGGTAGTTCAGGCTGGAGTCGCTGCAGTAAAAACCCCTCTGGTATGGACGAATAGAGGTACGGTGCAGAACCAGGGTCGGCAGCATAGCTACACACACACACACATGTGAACAGATGTATGAAACCACGCACACATGTACATATAGGTCTGACCTACAGATCACACAGCTTCAAATCCACTTACCTGTAAACTGTAGAAGAAACACAGTTTAAACACACATTAACACACAAAAACCTTCCCAGGTGCGTGAGCTCATGCTCATGTTATTTACTCAGCAAACACTCTCCTGCTGCTTCTGTTGACAAAGTGACACAAGGCCATAAAGAACTTAGGTTTATCTATCAGGATCAGGAACAACCAGGGGGCCATTATTAAAGACAAAAGGAACCCTTTGACAGTGGCAATGTGTCAATCCAGAATTAAGTTAATGTTATGGAAATTGGATAAGAGTGCCTGAGTTAGGTAGAGATAAAAAAAGGCCTTTCATCCTGCATTCAACATCCTTCATGAAAATCTAAAGTTTGTCCAACAATGTCGGCAACAAATGGACCGTTATTGCCTCCAAAACCACACACACACACAACCATACACACACATACAGTGGCCTACATGTTCTGTCCAAACTAGAGAAGGTAGTAATAGAAATACAGGCGTGCAAAATCTGGTCTGGAATTTTTAAGTTTTCCATCAGGGATTTTAAAATGTGTGAATACCAAAACAAGAAGTAAGCCCACCCAACTGTGGAGGATTTTTCTGCATGACAGCATGTTTTTGGCATGTGTTTGCTCGGCCGTAGTTGCTCATAAACAGAGGGAGCTCAAGACACGAAGGCGTCCTGAAGAGCCGCATGCAGACACACCAACATATACGTTCAGTGTCAGGCTGAACCAAAACTATTCCCACATGAGGTTTCATGTGGTTAGCTCCCATCACAGGGGCTTTTTTTTTTTACATTTGGGTAAAAGTCAGAAATCTGCTTATGAATGTTCCTGATGCGGCCGGAGAACCGCGGCTGTCGTCTCAGCAGTGATGAGACTTTAGAGATCCAGTTACCGATCCGTCCGGAAAAATTACCAGTGTGAACTTCTTGAGGACCTCAAAACACTTTTCTCATGCATGCTGGTGAGACATGCAGCCTCAGCACCGCTCTAGTTTCAGAAGAAGAAAGTGTTGTCTCAGGTGTGTATCAGATCAATGAGTGGACATTCTAACCATGTCCACGGTGGTGTGGTTAAAGCCACAAAAACCATTTTATAAAGCAAAATCTGATATTCTAGACAAGCCCAATTTGCAGATGCAGATGAAGGAGGGGGGGGGGGGTTACCGTGGCTCAGGAGGTGGAGTGAACCATCCACTAATTGGAACTATTTAGTGGTTCAATCCCTGTATCCTTCAGTCTGCATGCCTAAGAGTCCCTGGTTGCAAGATGCCTAACCCCCAAAACGGCAGATGCAATGAACATGTAAATATCGGCCTCCATCTGAACCCCAGAAGAAGAAATTAAATGGAATAGAGTCATTATCTTACAAATAGGACAGCCACTTCAAAGACTAAAAAAAGAGAAGGAAGTGTTTTTTTCTGTTGTTTTGCCTCTCTCTCTCTCTCTCTCTCTCTCTCTCTCTCTCTCCTCTCTCTCTCTCTCTCTCTCTCTCTCTCTCTCTCTCTCTCTCTGTGTGTGCAGTGGTTAGCAGAGGGCAGTGAGTAGGGTGGCCACTGAGCCAGACACCTGCACAAACAGTGTGCAGCACCAGGCTTTAGCAGGCCGCTGGTGGGCCCACACAGGGCCAGGCCGGGCTTCAGTGGTGTCTTTGAAACATGCTATTCACACAAAAGGATGGGTTAGCTGTGGGTGAGGATAGAATTTCTAGAGCAAGGCGGGGCAGGAGGGTCAACACAACTTAAGACGAGTTGATTCCAGTGCAGATATGGTTGCCTCTTAACTTAATGCCTCAGTGTACTTGCCAACAAATATAAAACCTTAAACAAAGTGAGAATCCTTATGAGTTAAGTCCATATACAAACTGTTGGGTAAACAGCCTGAGGGGGGAAAAAAATAAGTTTCATAAATTGGATTGTGTTTCTGCTCAAGTACTTATTCATTTTCTCTTTCCTTCCCCATCTCTCTCCATCCCTCCGCGCTGGTCTACTTATGGAGAAGGCATTCAAATGCTAATGAGGAGAAATGGGGGGAGAAAAAAAAGGTCAGGCGTACACGGACAAAAACACACACAAGCTAACTAACTGGTGCTTAAAGGCTAAACCGATCGGACCAAACCATGGGAAACTCTGAAGCCGAGTAGCTCAACGACTAAAAAAAGTTAAGTGAGTTCAAGCAAATTGTCCCCATCTATTGATAATTCATGAAAGCATCTCTGTGTGCACAGTGCCCAGCCTTGAGATGCCAAGCTGTTTTGTTCTCCCCCCCCCCCCTGAGAACAGCCTGGTATGTGGGCATTCTCATCATACCACAGCCAGTCCATGAAGCTCTGAGCAGAAAATAAAACAGACTGTGGCGTTCGCTCTACAGCACATCTGAGACTCGACTGCAAACAGCAGCGCGAGGAAATATGACCTCCTTTATGCCAATAGAAAAAAGAGCAAGTGACCCTCAGAGGGTCCTTGCTGACCCAGAAGGAGGACGAGAGAGACAGGGGGGAGTGTCAGGAGGAGGGAGAGATAAAGTCAGAAAGGGGGAAAAGAGAAAGAAGTGGGCTGGACTGTTGGCAAAAGCCTGTGGTGCATCACTGAATCAAAAAACAACTATTTCACCAGCTTTGTTGTGAGGTCACTAACGTTCAGTAATGGTTCAGAAGCTGATTAGAGAGGGAGAGTCCTACCTTAGTTCCAGAGGAAATACTTCTCTCAACCCATTTACTTTGTTGTTACGTTTTGCTTTGCCAGAGATTTTGTGCTTTAAGAGCCAATGAGCCTTATGAGCTATCAAACCACCGAACTGCTTTTAAACGCCACATGAACAGGCGCCTGAGTTTAATTGAAGCCTGAAAATCCCCTCAATGGACAGATATGAGAAGAAGAGAGGGAGGGCCCAGAAAGTAAGAATGAAATAGAAGAAAAACAAAGTGCACGGATCCAAAGTGGGTGGCTTGCCGGGTTGGGAACACTTCTATTTGTCTTATCAGATCCTGCCATGCATTTCTCTCGTGCTGTCTATGAGGAGAACCACGGCAGACCACTAAAGACTACTTACTGCAGGTCAGAGAGAGGCTTTCCTTTGCCTGGTTGAATCAGTGTTTATATAGTAGAGGTCATGGCAAGGCCTGTGTGCGTGCACGTGTGAGCGTGTGTGTGTGTGTGTGTGTGTGTGTGTCAGTGCGGTCGCTGCACTTATTTTCCATCTGTAAATCCAGTCACAGGTTCACGCTCCGCTGCCTGCTAGAAATCACAGCTCAAAAGTCTGTCCACGTGTGTTTATATGAGCTGTGTGTGTGTGTCTGTGTGTGTGTGTGTGTGTTTGCAAATGCATGTGTGCCCTCATTTGTTGATTTGACAGATTAACCATCTGGCATCCCTTTGATTGGCTTTGGAGTTAAATTTGGTACTGTGACTTAGTGGATTATTATTAGCAGTGCAAGCTCAGCTTGGAAAGAAACAGGTTCTTTTTACCTGGTTAAAGATTAGGATTTATGTTTGGATGCATTTGAACTGCTTTCTTTACAGCCCAGTCAAAAGTTCCTCTCAAGTTGATCAACTATGCTTGGCAGAAAAGGAAAGAATAGCTATTCTTACTGCTTCTTAAGCTCTGCGTCATTTAAAAGGTTAATTCCCTTGGACATGGAACTAATTTCCCTGCAGAACAACACCTACACGTCTGCTGAGAAGATGCTGACGTCTCACCCTCCGGCTCTCACCGCTCTCTCTCATCCTTCTGCATCTCTATTGACATTTTAATGGGCTTCCATGGCATTCAGGGGCAGAGTTAGAATGATATCGGGATTTCTAGAGAGCCAGCCTGAGTGTCAGCAGCGAGTGAGAGGTGAATGGGAGGCGGGGCGCAGCAGAGGAAGAGGTATTGTGGCCGACACTAATGGAGGATTTCCTCCTCCTGTCTCTCCATCGCGCATGTGACCTATCCTGAGAAGGAGTGGGAAAATTCAGAGGAAGGTTAAAGAGGGCAGAAGCCTAAGTGGGCATTGACTCCATAGACATGACCAGTAAATCAATCAAACGTTAACTTCTTTTATTTTCCCCCATAGATTTTCTCACCGCTCCTTCAACAAATCCGAAAACTGTCGAAGAGGCAGAAGTTTGGCTTTAAATTGTCTGATCTTTATTTTTTTATTTTTTTAATCACAAAACTTCAGATTTAAGTCAAACTTTTGTAACAATTTCGGATTAAATGTCCAGCTTCTTGTATTTGAAAATGTTTAAAGTTGGTTAAATGTTGTTTTTTCACATCTAATCACACGGAAGCGACATTTCAAACCATAAACCATGAAACAACCTGATCTATCCATTACGTTAACTTTTCCACTCCTCATCTCTTGAGGAAACTCTTGACATACTTATATCATTCAGATGTGAACATCTATGCACACCCTGCAACATGACCTGCATCAGCAGGAGGGCTCTCTAAAGTGGCCCATACTGCAAACAGAACAATGGATAGATATAGCATTGTGGTTATTTGATATGTGTGAGACTCTGTGTGTGCTGCGGGAGACATCTCTGTTCACTTTCTTGCAAATTGCATGGATATATGCATGCATACAGGAGCAATTGTGTGGGAAAGATTAGCCGTGTGTGTGCCAGCAGTTAGAGTTGGTGAGTGTGTATTTGATAAGAACAAGAGAATCAACGGGTTCAGTGCCAAGTTCACTTGTTTGCGGAAAAGGACTGTGCCAAAACACAGGCAGTGGCAGCAGTGTCTGGGAAGATCTCAGAGGAAATATCACACAAGGGGTTCCCTCAATTTGATCCTGTATTGATATAAACCTTACTTTTTTAGAAAGGGGACATTAAGCATCTTCACTATGACCAGTACGGGTTTAAATAAAGGTCGCCAAGCAGATGCCTGAAATGTTATCAAATATGTCACCCACCTATCAGCACACAGAACCACAGCCCTACATTTTATCTTGAGGTCATTAAAGTTGGGAGCTTGAGAATGTGAGGCCTCCCAGACATTTGGGAATAGGTTTGCCGAAGTTCGTGACAGACCCTGGAGGTAAATGCAGGACCAGGGGTCAGAGGTGAGGGATGCTGCATAGTATCATTGTGCTGTAGAGCAGCAAATGTCACTGCGACGATGCCTATCTTGCTGTATCCGTGGGAATGTGAGGCGGTGTGTGTGGCTATGTGGCTGTTAAAGGGGATTACTGTGGTTCCACTGGCAACTTCAGCAAAGCCTCTCTCAAACAATTTTAAGTCGTTGACCACAAAGGGCTTTAAAAACGTCCTTCCAATCCAAATAAATAAACTCTGCTCCAGAAACCCCCCCCCCCCCCTTTAAAGTTGTATCCATCAACATAATCACCATTTAGGAAACCTACACTTGCATGCACACACTGATACAGTTTGGCCTGAGATGTTGCCTCATTGTTTCCACGGCATGCTGATGTGTTTCAGACATGTACAAAGCTCACAAATACACAAACACGCAGACACACACAGATACACAGGATTGGCTGCGGTCAGCAGAGTTGTGTACAGAGCGAATCCCTGCCCTTTTTTCCTCCCTTTGCGTGAATGCTGCAACAACCGGGGGGCCGCTGGCTGAAGCATGTGCTTACTCAGAGAGATTTTATTCACGGGAATAAATGCCTTTTGCACACAGGCGTCTGATGGGACACTCTCTAGGGCGACTTTCACCAGCAGGCACCTGCACGGTCAGCCTCTGAATGCCGCTGCTGACCCCTACTGCTGTGGATTGTGGGCACATATGCAGAGACGTTGTATCCAGCCAGCTCTGATCCCCATTAACAAGCAGAGGTGGCGTGTGGATATTTATAATGTGTTTCAGATAGATCAATTACAACTGGAGATACTGCTGGTTTAAAAGGGAGGATGAACACGCAGCTGTTCCAATGAAGGGGAACCTGAGCCGTGCCCAGGGGCCAAATCAGACTGCCAGGCTGCTTGGATGGCGGGGCGTTTCTCTGTGATTGCCATAATGGCATTATTACCTCCCATGACAATAGCCTGGCTGTTGTGAAGAAGGCTATGGACTCTTTGAAACCCGACCCCCTCTGTCTGGATAATGCTCCATTAAACTTCCTCTCATCTGCTACTCTAACATCTTGCACATATGTGTGTGTGTGTGTTGAGGAC
>JBBBVU010000015.1:23834823-23856625 GCA_037177055.1 Atherinosoma microstoma | reverse complement strand
TGGATAATGCTCCATTAAACTTCCTCTCATCTGCTACTCTAACATCTTGCACATATGTGTGTGTGTGTGTTGAGGACAATAGGTGTTACACTAGCACCGCAGCGCGAATGCTTTGCATTATTTTCTAAAGTGTTGCCGGCGGACTCTTCAGTCCGAGCTCTTCTCTGTATGCAAATAGGACAGGGCTCAGTGGCTGCAGCTCAGATAAGGCCAGCGCCAATAAAGATGCTGAGCTGATTATTACACTGAGCTGAGAAGATAAGCGCTACCACTCACAATACAGCTGGAAGCAGCAGCGGCCCTAAACCACTGACAGATAATCAAGCAGCCTAGAGTGCCCGATTACTATTAGTGTCCCATACCCTCTTATCCCTTCCCCATTCACTTATGCCCCCTTCCCTCTATTCCATCCTCTTCTGTCTGCTAGTGGCCCACCGGTCCTCGTTAATGAAACAAAGAGCACTGAGATGCATCAAAAGGGGTATTGTTCTCTGTGAAACAGTGAAATCTCCCTTACCCCCCCCAAACCCTCCCCCTGCCAATCCCTGGGTGCACACAGTATGTGCACACAAATACAGAGGATTGTATTGGGTTATGCAGTAAGAGAAAGTGACAGACAGAGGGGCCTGTGTAACAGCAGGGAGGCCCAAGAAAAAGGACAGAGAGGGATGTAATGAGGCCTACAGCTTCACATCATCTGCTGCCTCTGCTCTCATTTACATGAAGGGGCCCGTGGCATCACTGTTAGCTCGGACCCACGTTAGCAAGCGGGAATAAATCAAACAGTAGATCCTGGAAAGACATCAGGTTAGCGATGGAAATTACACCAACTGTGATAACTGTGATTAAAAATAACCTCCTCTCCAGCTCACAGAACTCCATAAAATATACATTTACATTACTCGCTGGAAACTTAAACACGAGTCAAAACACAAGCGAGAATAAGTGCTAACAAAGGTTTATGCTAGTGTTCTGCCCCAGTAATCCAAAATGATCTAAATAAGCAGTCTGAAGGTGTTTATAGAGGAGGGATATAATTACAGATGAGTGTATGGACGGAGACAGGAGAAACAGAGGCTTTACTGCTCCATTGTTGGAAACGTGTGAACTACAAGTCTTTGTTTCTTTCTACAATCTGTTTGCTGGGATGGAGACAGTGAAAGAAAGGGTTGAAAGAGATGAATGTGTCTGGTTTGTGTACCAGTGTAAAGAGTAACAGGCACATCAGTCACTCCAATGCCTTCGGCTTGCCCACGGGAACCACATGGGACACACACACACACACGCGCACACACAAAACGAGCCAAAGATGCCTCACACATGCTACCCACACACTGCTTCACCCTCCAGCCCCGACAGTCCATTTAATGACAGCTTTGAGTGCTCCCTCTCCATCATGAACCTCATGGGACACTCATGCACACGCTCACACCCACACACCTCTAATCGCAGCCCTGCGCAGACAACAAACCCCAGGGGTTTGTCTTTTTTAACTCTTGCACCAGCAGGAACCAGCCACACATCTCGATGACAAGCTGATGAGGTTACAGACACAAGTCCGGCATGAACACTCCCACCGCTCTTCATCACGAAACACACAGCAAATGCGCGTCGTCCGAGCACAAACACACACTGGACATGCCAGTCATTCTTGGAGAGGCTGTAGCCGCAGTTGCCATAAACATCTGCTGATCTTTATCTTCTTACATAATGCAGTTATTCTCTGCTGCCAGAGGACGCTCGTCACCTTCTTAAGAGCCCTAGCCTCACCTTGGCCCGCAGCCATAAGACAACACATATGATGCAACTCTCCGAAGACCAGCTTCCACTGCAGCACAAAGGCATATGTAACAAATACCACGCAGATGTCGGCTATTGCACGGATTGATTTTACATGCTCCTTTGTGATGGCCCACTGAATGTTTGCATGCAAATGTCCTACGCAGAGCGCTGCAGGCTTTTGTCCTGTGTGAGTCAATGTTGTACGTGACCTTTGGTCTCATCTTTTAAAGAACTGAAGAGCATCAACATTTGGACTTTAAACACTTAAGATACGCACTCCGCTTCAGTGCTTCTCTGTAGTAAATGACTCCTTTTAGAGTTTGTCACAAACTTATTGACCACAAGAAGTTAAATAAGTCAAATTATGTGGGTTTGGTTAGAATTTAATAGAAAAAGATAAATATATTAGCATCATTTATACTCTTTAAATCGTGAACTCTTGTGCTTGTGCATCTAGTGCATAACCCAGAGGACTTCTTCTCGGCTCATGCCTCTGCACACAGACTGGTGCAGAACTGTGAATATTTGCCCTTAGATTAAGGCCAGCAGCTTTGGATGGCAGCCTATGTTTGGGTTTGTGTGTGAGGACCTCCCACTTTCTGTTTGATTACAGTTTCCTTGTGGATACTTGGCAAATACTACCTGCCTCTTGTGATCCATTACTGTAAGGTGATTTCTTTGCTTCAGTCTGTGAAATAAAAAGGTGGTCTACCAGCATGTACTTTATATATTTAAACTCTTCCCCTTCTTCTTTCTGTGCTTTTTAGTCTCCCAAAGAAATGAAGATGAGGAAACACTGGAACAAGTGGAGAGAGAGAAGGAGGGGTGAGGGTGGAAATGGACTGTGAGGCAAAAAAAAAAAAAGGGACAGGATTTCATTTCACAACCACACCTACCTCCGACCGACACTACCTTTCCGTTTCCCACCCTTTCCTGAGACACACATACACACTACGTGCCCCCTGCTTTACTCCCTTCCAGTTGCACCAGATGTCCCATCAAGAGTTTTGGGCCAGATGAAGAATTTGAGAAATTCTAGAAAATATTTGTGGAGCGGCTCAGGCTTGAAGTGGCCGAGGCTCGGAGAGGTAGAGGTTAAACCCTCTCCTGCTTTAATGAGGGGGTTTTGTGACTGACTGCTGCAGGGCTGCGGCATCTGATGGGGAAGTTAAGAGTTGGGCACAGACCTGTGAGCTTATAGCTCAAGAGGCCAGTTCTGAAGCCGATTCCCTAAATCCTTTTTGGACGGGATACTTGTGGAAAGATCCTGCTGATAAGACTTTTAGACACCGTCGATGGTAACTGATCACCATAGCAATGCCAAGGCAAGACGTGGAGAGACTTGAAGCAATCAAGAATGTTAACGCTTCTGGATCTTGTGCTCCAAACGGTTTGCAAACCACATCTGCACACAGGCAGACACACACAAAGCATAATCTTCCTTTGCATTGTGTAAAAGTTCATCAGAGTTGAGGTGAAGCTAGATTTAGAAATATGGTTTCCTGAGAGCTCGAGTGGCTGTCGCTTCACAGTGTTTTCACAATAAACATCTACTCAAACTGCATGTTGGAGAGCCACTGGACAGCGTGTCGCCAGGAGAAGGAGAATAAAACCCGGCAGGCTTGTGGCTGACTTTGTGTATTTATAGCGAGTGTATGATGTTTGTATGCAGGCTTCTTATAGTGACGCTAAATCAGCTGCTCTGTAAGAGTGGAACCCGAGCCAAGGTGAATTCAGCACACGATGCTTGCGCTCAGCTGGCAGAATTGTGCGCAGAGACTGATCTCAGCAGCTGAGGACAGCCTGAGTGTGTTTTCTCATTGCTTATGGATTATCAGCCTAAATGAGCCGAGGACTCTTTTAGATGGGGGGGATACACTCATTAGCTATGCCTGAGGGTGTGTGACTTGAGATTGACAACCTTTGGAAAGACATTGCTGCACCAACTATACGTATATATGTGTGTGTGTGTGTGTGTGTGTGTGTGAGTGGGGCACCAGCTGGCAGATATGAGCTAATTAAAGGTGTTTATGCAAACGCTAACTGTAAAGGCTGATGAACACTGAACAAAAGCCTTTCAACATCAGGCCCTCTTCTGAGTCCCCCCCTCTACACACCCGCATTCCTGGTTTCTCATCCAGACCGCCCTGATAACCCCCCTTCTCCTTCTCTTTCAACCCTCTCAACCCCTACAACCCACTTACCCCCAAACAGCTAAAGTGGGCCAACCAATAATGGCTGAGCAGCCAGGCTGTGTTTAACATGACAACAGAGGACCTGGGCGCCTATTTGTGTGTGTGTGTGTATTTACATGCAGTGTGTTTACAGGCGCGCGTGTGTGTGTCACAGAACCAGTGTAGATATACGAGCAAAGGAAGTTGGGGTTTTTTTTGGTTGTTTTTTTGTTTTTTTTTGCAGGAATTTGCTCCACATGTGCTCAAAGCTCATCTACATTTATAAACGTGTGGATGAAACAGTGTGTACGTCTGAGGTTCTTTTAATAAGCAAAGCAATATAAACCTTGTAAAAAAAAAAAAAAAAAACTTTGTCAGAAAGATCTGCTTCTGCTTCCATGCATTAAAGGGAATGCAGAGTTAATCTGTCCCACTTGTGGGTAATAAAAGCCTGCTCCCGTGCAGCGATGTCACAGATTCCCACGTTACTTTTGAAGCTTCGGTTTCTGCATTCAGTGCAGTCGGTGTGACTCCCACCTGCTCCTCTAAAGCCCGGTCAGCCACGGGTTCCTCGCCTCAGTCCCCCTCTCTCTTTCTCTCAGATCGGAGGCATTCCCCTGCCACAACACATGCTTAAGCAATTATTCCACGCATTCTCCTGGACGGAGAGGGGAGAAGGAGGGCTCGAGAGAAAGAGAAAGTAATTCGAAGTGGAGTGCTCGGGGAGGGGGGGGGCAGCTGGCCAGGGATTTGCTGGCCAGGTTCTGGGAGAGAATGTGTAGAAGTTAAGCACAACTCCCATAATCCTTTTCTTAAAAAAGAGAGAAAGGAGAGACGGAGGGGGATTGAAAATGGGGGAGAAAAGGAAAGAGGACAGAGACAGAAGGGGGGGGGGGGGGGGTTCCATTGGAGTTTGAAACTAAAAGGACAGGGCTTGGGTGACAGCAGCCAAACACAAACCAGCTATCAAGGCAAAACACACACACACACACTCACACTCTGCATGCTGAATCTGGACGGGACGCGTACAGAATTATAAGTTAGGACTAACACACAAACTTTTGACAAACAAGTTCAGGCCACCACGGTGGCTTCAGCTTCGGTGGCAGCTCCTCAGCTATAAATCAGCACCTAGCAGCACACAAATGTTTGACTTCAGCCATCCTTCGTCTCCGAGTATGGACAGCTCTGGCTGGAAGGCACCTCTGGAGGTGAAGGGTCGCATGAACGGGGTTGTCGGGGCACAGGAGAGGAGGAAGAGGGAGCTATTTTAAGGGCAGTAAAAGGGCAGCATGCAACACTTCAAAACATTTGTGCCCCAGGCGTGCTGGCAGGCAGCAGAAGCATCTACTGATCACTCCCGGTGACACTCTGTGGACTTTGAAATGATCAATAAATTAGGTGATGACAACACATTTCTTCTTACTCTATCAGCTTGGGGGAATAAAAACTACACACCTGGCAGTAAAACGGTGTGTACAGTTTCCTCTTGGGATGATTTATTAAATATATGTGAATGCTTTTTTTTTTTTTTAATTATAACAGTTCTTGACCAAAACTTTGAGTATTCTAAATAAGAAAACAAGAGAGATGCTGTGAGGCAGTGTTTGGCTCCTCTGCGTGGGATGGCGTGTTAGAGCTAGATGATAAGAGGATGCTCAGTATTAAGTTGTTTAACGGTTACAGATAGCTGGCAAAGCCTCAAACGCGATAAGGCTTTTTATTGCCAACCACAAGAAAGCGCGGGCACTGTTTGGTTTATCTGTTGCTGCAGGTTTTGTATATTTACATGTGATCCATATGAGCCAATGAAAGATAATAAAGGCAAGGCAAATTCTAAAACACAGAGGAAACTTACCAAGTAGGAGACAGAAGATGTCGAGCCCTATGAGCAGCTTCTTCTTACTGTTGTCAACACCGTTGTTGTTATTTAACGTAGAGGTGCCTCCGTTCCTTGTTTCTTGAGCCATCGCTTTCTCATACATGTACTTTTGCATTTGAGAAGTCCCCAATTTTCAGCTCAAAAATCCCACACCACGCCGTAGGTGAAGAAAAGAAACTGTCAGAATCTTAAGTCTTGGAAAGAAACGTCCCGGCGCGGAGCTCTGCGCACAGTTTCTGAGCTGATGATGTTTCCCTGTCTCGTCTGACAAGACAAAAAAAAACAAAAAACAAGCAAACAACAACTTCAAAGCAGATGAGGGTGATATAAACGGACTCAAGAAGAAAAAGTTGCCTGTGGTCGAAATCAGTGGAAAGCCTGCTCCCCCTCTTCTTTTTTTTTTATCGGTCTTGGTTCAAACAGTTGGAGTGAATTGCGCTGCGCATCGACAGCCGCGCTTGTTATATCAATCCGTCTTCTCCTCCTCCTCCCCCCTCCCTTTGCTCTCTTCAAGTTCCCCCAGCAGCTTCAAGGCTCGGCCCTCCTCTTCCCTCTCTGTTGGCGAGGGGTAGTAACCTCCATCCCTGCGTGGAAACTTTCAGAAACTGGACATAAGCTGAGGGGGGAGCGAGCAGAGCGGAGGAAACAGCGCCCCAGTTGCCACAGCAGCGCAACAGGCGCACTACATGTAAAGCGAAGCAAAGAAACTATCATCGTGTATGACTTTGGTGTTGTCTAAGGCCTTGTTGAAACATTTATCTAAGATTTTAAAATTAGTTTTTAACATCGATTTTTTACATTAAATCTTGAACTTTTCCCCAATTGATTAACTTTCCCCCCAGTCTTTATCATAAAGGAGACGTTGCTATTTGTGTTTTATATTATACATTGGTAACCCTTTCTTGTACCCATTCACTTGTAAAGTTTATAGTTAATCATTTATTTCCATTTATTCATCATTTATTTTCTCAAAAAATACCCAATTCATCTCTCAACTATTTGCAAATGTGTTCATCTATCTAGACTACAGTTTGTAGGCCTATTTCAAATAAACACATTTATAGGGGGGCAATCTTGTTATCTAGTTTAGCGAAGTCAAACAGAAAAATAAGTTAATCAACATATCAAATGTTTAATTGTTCTTTTCTGACTTTGATATTGAGTTCACGGTCAGCAGCAGATCTGGGCTCCTGTGTGAGAGAAAGGGCCAAACCTCAGCCATCATCTGACAATCAGATTTATATTGCCCTCTAGTGGTTATACTGGAGTAGTACAGCTCCTCGTCTGCAAATATGGAATCATGACTTTTTGAGGATAGTCAGTTATTTTATTTAAAATTATGGAGTCATGAACCCCTGATGCATGGACTCCATAAAAGAACAACAATCTTGATTATGCACTTTCTAAGGTTTTTATATCAGAGTTGGCAGACATTTTTTGAAGGATGGAGCCTTTTCATTGATAATTTCCTTCAGTTTTCACCATAAATCATCAGTTTTATTGAAATCCATCCATGTTGTTGAGTAAATAATATGTGTGTGCTCTGTGGCATGGAGCATCATCATCCTGGGATGACTTCAGCTTCCCCAAACCTAGTTTTGATAGATGGCTGTAGAGGTAGAGATTGCCATCTACCCTGGGTCTACCTTAAATCAACCTCATGCCAACAATGTTTAACAAAATCTGTGTTCTTCTGTGATCTTTCTACATTTCATCAACAAACAAAGTTCCAGCATCATCTCCTTGTCTAACACAGATTCGTGATTCATCAGTGAAAGTCACAACATCATCAGGGTATGACTGCTTCTCCACGGTGCTCCTGTTTTCTTCTGTTGGGTTTTAATGATGGTTCATTCACGGTGAAAGTGAAACATTGAAGCATCGAATGTTTGAACATGGATTCATTTATAAGACGGACACAACATGTGAAACGGTTTTATTTCAATTTAACAATAATACGGTTCAGTTTATTTTTGTTTAAAGAAAGGATTCTTTTTCATATAAATGTGTGATTGAACTCAGGAAGAACATTTTATTTGGCTATTTTAGTTTCTTTTGTGACTTGATATGAATGAAAGTGATTGTGTTAAATCAGGTGATATTGCTTCACTGCATCCTGAATCAATATAATGCAGTTCTAATTTTGTGATATAGTTTTTTGCTTAAACTTGTGACTTACTACCCTAAAGTCTATTTTCTTTTTAAGGCATGTGTTGGTTTCCGTTTTCTTTACCTATACTTTGATGTCTGTGAATTTTTACTTTCCTATTGTGTTTATATTTTAGACACAGCTGACTGGGAACAACCAACATCACCTGCCACATTTTGTCCTGCATCACCTTCTGGGAGTTTTCAATCCTTTCCTCAGTTACAATTGACAATTCTCTTGCTTATTTATTTATTGGCCAATTTGAGTGCTTTCTTTTATCTGCAGACTAATTTGTACAATTTGAGTCATTCAGATATTCATTTGATTTAAAAAAAAAACACCCTGCAAATAACAAAATGATTCCCTAATTGTTATGTTTGCTTAAAAAAGACAGAAATTGCAGCAATCTAATTCAAGTTTTGAGGTATGTTGAGCTGAGAAATAAATGAATCCAGGTGCCGGTCTATTTATTTTGATAGATAAAACATCTGAATGAACATCCTCTTTCTGATTGGTCCTACTAGAAGATCCCAAGAGGGATGTAAACAAAAGAAATAATCATTGTTTGGAAACCAACAATGAAAATATGACTTTCATGACAAACATGTCAAATGACTATAATACTATTCAGTGCTGGGAAGCAAAACCAAATCAGAATCTGATCCTAGCATCAGTCCCTCATCACCTAATCCTTCATTCTAAAAAAGGTACAACTGGCCTGCAATAATGTAAAAATATTCCTTTTCGATGTACTTTTGCTTCCGTAAGAGTACACAGAAATCTGAAGAAAAATGTACACAAATTAATAAATAAAGTACTAATTTGGTCCATGTCATTAATGTATGATTTGAAGAAATGATCAGTGTATAAGCAGTAGGCTATGTTACAGACTGAGATAAATCTGAGGGTTTGAGTGGAATGAAAGATTAAATAAGACAAAAAGTCAGCTCTACACGAGCCTAATCTTTCATTTCCTGTGGGGAAATACTGGATCAATGACAAATCTATTTAAATTAAGGCATAAGAAGTTTATAGGTTAAAAGAATGAGTGACATTAAATTGTGTGGGTGAAACAGAAAGATTTTTCCATGCAATTTTATTTCAATAAAAAAAAAAAAGATACATTGAGTAAATACTGAGTGTGCATGGCTCATTTGGTTTTATTAACAAATGACTTGATAGTCCTAAACTCTGGTTTACAACCAGGGTAAAAGACAAATCTTTGTATCAACCTGCAAGGCGGGGGAGTTAACGAGGTTTAATCCAAATGCGCTTCACACGGGAAATGTTTTGCGACAGATCAGCTTCCTTAGGTCCATTACAAGCCTGACCGCTTTCAAGTATTCGCTGGTTCCTCGCTGTGAGAACAGAAGGGCCCCGCCCCTCCGTGTGCCCCACACAGGCAGCCAGGCAGCAGTACACCCACCGCACGGAGCGAGCCAGCCCAGCCGTCGGTAACGGAGAAGATGGCAGAGCGGCAACAACAGAAACACGAAGGCAGGGTAAAGATCGGCCATTATACCCTCGGCGACACGCTCGGAGTGGGGACATTCGGGAAAGTGAAGAGTTAAGTCATGTTTTTGTGTCATGCGGAGCTTAATGTGTGCGTTTGAGGCTGTCAGTTGGAGTAGTTAATGTGAAGTAGTGACCGTGCCCCCCCCCTATAGACGCACTGTGTTGAACTTGACAGTAAGCAGTTTGCGTAGCTCACTGCTTTACGGGCAGAAATCAGCTTGAATTATGGCCGTAAATGCGCTCTGAGAATCTGACCGCTGCAAAGTCAAATTCTTCCACCGAAGCCCCCCTTTTTTCTCTCTAGCTACAGTTATCAGCTATAGCAGGTGTTATTACCTGGAGGACAACAGAGATGCAAAGTCACGCTCGTATTATCCCCTCACAACATTAAACAATTCAGACTTTACAGTGTGGTAAGGTTTCTTTCCCCCTTCTTGTGGGAAAGGACGCCTGAAGCTCAGTTTGACCGAAACCCACCGTGTGAGCCTAACGTCAACGGACATTAACGCTCCGAAGCAGCGTTGCTAGGTTGCTAGTCCCGATTAGTAACATCGCTGCTGGCCGATGTTAGCTTGTTAAGTGCCTGCCAAGGTGGGGAAAGAGTTGGCGCACGCCAGTCTTTAGTGGGAAATCTTATTGCGGGATATTAATTCCGTTTTCTTAGCTAGTGTTTTGGGCTCTCAGCATGACCTTGTGAGCTTTCTAACTCCGCCTGTTTCTTGAGTGCGCAGAAGGGATGTTTTAGCTCACAGGGAGGCGTTAAACCACCTGCTTTCACGGCTACATTCTTATAGGAGTATGATTATAATTTATGCTAGCAAGAACTTTTATCGAAAGCCACCGGAAAATAATTGTAGATTCATTTGATTTAAATCCCAAATTAGATTTTTTTTAAAAAGAGTTTGCAATTATTTTTATTTGATTTTATTTATTTGTGCTGAAGCAGTTCATCCTCCTCTTATGAAGGGTTAACAACATATTTTGTTTCCCTGTGTGCAGATTTAGCAGCTGCAATAACATTTTGAATTCAGCCTCAGGCAGCCAGAAAACTTACCACAAACAGACGCAGTCAGGAAATAGGGGCTATGATAGGGCCAAAAAGATTAGAAAACACTCATTTTTACACTGTTATGTAAAGTTTCCCATGCAATAGTTGACCAAATCCTTTTAATCCTTCACCCTGTGACAAGCTGCCGTGTTGTCCTGAACATCATTTGTGTGGTCTGTTTCCCCTCGTGTCTGTATTTAGTTGGTGAGCATCAGTTGACGGGTCATAAAGTGGCTGTGAAGATCCTGAACAGACAGAAGATCCGCAGTCTTGATGTTGTCGGAAAGATCAAACGAGAGATCCAGAATCTCAAACTTTTCAGACACCCACACATCATCAAACTGTAAGTGGAGGAAGACAACACATCCCTCTATCAGATATGAGACTAAAGTGCTGACAGGCTTCACACAGGATGACTTAGCTTTGGTATATAGTGCACAGCTATGCCGTCCTCTGTGTTTATGGTGGCATACTTTGCTTTTCCCTGTTTGTTTATTACTGCTGGTATGTACTGAGCATGCTCAGACGGCACCCATGATCTAGAAAGCACAAACAAGCACACTCACACATAGGCTTGAACCTAGATACAGAAATCTGCTCTTCTGGTCAGACGTTTTAAATCCTGCACGACTAAATCCTTATCCCTTTGAAGATGTATGTTTTTCTTTAGCCATGTACACCATCTTATGTCTCCCTGGTCTCTTTCCCCCTTGCCCATTCTTTTTGAGTCTCTCATTAATCTCTGTGTTATTTTTAGGCCAGGGTTAGGGTTAGCCTGTACTGTAATGCTCTAAGTGATGGCAGATATGTGAGCTCTCAGGTCGCAAGCAGGAGTGTTATGAAACTCTTGTCAGAAACATATACATTCATAAATGCTGGTGCACAGCCACATGTATTTTAAACATGGTATCAGGTAATAGATACAGACCCAAGGACATTTTGACCATGTTTATTGGAACACAACATCAAATGAATCGCAGTAATGTTTAGCTTGCACAGAGGAGCTTTTACCATAAAGAGTATGAGAAAACCTTGAATGTGTGTATGCTGGACAGAAAAGTGGAGGAGTTGTGGTTGGGTTTGTGTTTATTTCCCCCCACGGGGCCACACATGTCTTGCTACAGTCGGCTCGAAGTGAAACAGATCGGGATGAAGTGCAGAATCCCCCACAAGCAACAATTCATGAGATGGGGGCCTGCAGTTTAATATACTTGACCTTTATGAAAGGATTACCTCCACTCAGTTGTCCAGCATCAGACAGCCCAGCGCTGTCTTTGTTTCTATGTACTTACACTGTGCAGGAGTTTGTGTTAATAAAATAGGTTTTAGAGGCTTGTTTTAAAGGAAATTGTAAGGATAAAGCAAGAGTAGGCTAATAATTGTAGAGCAAGTTCACATCACTACAACTGTGTTGTTCTAGGTACCAGGTTATAAGTACACCAACAGATTTCTTCATGGTCATGGAGTATGTGTCAGGAGGAGAGCTGTTTGACTACATCTGCAAAAATGGACGGGTAAGACATTTTTATGAATTAATTGACTGGTTAAATACAAGTATTCATAACTCTCTGGTGACATTAGACCTGAAATGAGTGCTTTATAATATGAAACGGAAAGCACACCCTCTTTCTATTCTGAGGTTTTATGTATTAGGACATAAAAGATCCTTACCTGATCTTGAAAATACATGTTCAGATAAAGGTTTATTTGTATAGCACATTTCATGTACATGACAATTCAAGGTGGTTTACACATAAACATTAGAAACATTACAGCAGGGTGCAGAAAGTATGAAGAAGAAAGGGAAAAAAAAGTGAAATAACAAAATAGCAACAAAAGAAAGAAAGAAACCCTCAGAGAAAATAGAATATATCACTTCTTTTCATAAAAGGCTGCAAATAGAAAAGTTTTTAACCCTGATTTAAAGCAGGTGAGAGTTTCAGCAGACCTGCAGGTTTCTGGGAGCTAGCTCCACATGTGAGGAGCATAAAAACTGAACGCTGCCTCTCCGTGTTTAGTTAGATGAACAGCAACACTTGTCAACTTGAACCATCTCATTATTCATTGAACAAAAGCGAAGACAAAATGCACCTTGACTCTCCATAGTAATTAACAGGGTGAGTTGCAGCCAAGTGCTGCTGATCAAATACGCCTAAATAATTCATCAAGAAGCAAGTGTGAGCTCCTTTAAAAAGAGCCGAAAGTTTGGCAGTATGCTGGTCTGCAGCATTCAGGCGTGTGCTAACAAAAATGCCAAGGAGGAAAGACATCAGCTGGGACCTCAGACAAGCAACAGACGCTTTTTATGCACACGTCATGAGCGCATGGGCATTAACCGCTGAGCTGTTAAGGGAAATAGCCTATGTGTACGTCTTTACAGAGGAAATTAGAGACATTTAAGACAGTTATCTTGCATGCAGCGGGAACACTTCGTCTCCAGCTAAGACATGGACTATTGTCTGTCTGTGGACATGAAGGAAGGTGGAGAGACCTGAGTAGGAGGCAGCATGAGTCCATCGCAGTGAAATTGTCCAGGTCTGCACCGTCCACTGTGTTTACTGCTTTTCAGTGGAAGCGTCACCGACCCGCTTATTAAATAAATGTATTAACTCCACAATTAAATGAATTAGCATCATTCGCTACATTTACACGGACAAATGTCATATAGTAATGAATTATTAAACAAGCGGGTCAGTGATGCTTCCACTGAAATGTAGTAAACACGGGGGTGTCTGCAGACCTGGATCCGGACACCTGACAGTGTATTTAAATGTAATTCTCTGAAAGGGTTTTTGCCATGCAAAAAATCTGAGAGGAGACCTCATATAAAAGTTTCCCCTGAAAAGCTGTTCCCATCAGTTTTTGTTTTACTTTCAGCTCTACAGCTCCACACTCCAGGTGTACCTTCACCATCCTATAAGCTGCATTGCAAGTCAGTGCAGGCTGTTGTTTCAAATGAAAAACCCAGAATTCACTAAACAACTGTCAACATACCGCTGTATTCGGCAGCAGTTTCCTTTGTTAGTGGTGGTCAAAACAGAACTAATGTAGCATTAAATATTTACATGGTACCACCTACTGTCTGTAGCGATTCAGCATAACACAGATTATTTATCCAGTTCTTTCTCATCTTAATATACTTTCAGTCACAGGTCATTACATGCCATGGGTCTGGAGAGTTTCTGTAGACCCATGCCTCAGTCACACAGCCACAGTCTAATCTCATCCTTTCATTTTGTGTCTTTCAGGTGGAGGACACGGAAGCTCGCCGTCTCTTCCAGCAGATTATCTCAGCCGTAGACTACTGCCACCGGCACATGGTGGTACACAGAGACCTCAAACCTGAAAATGTCTTGCTCGATGCCAACAAAAACGCCAAGATCGCCGATTTTGGTAAGATTCCAGCAGAACGCAAAGAAGGAGAGACAAAAGAACAGGCTTGGCGGAAGGATTGTTATATTTAGGAAGCGGAAGAGCAGAAAAAAACAAGACAGAGAGCTGTTAGTGGAGGAGCAGACTGGAGTTACTAAGTAATTAGACGACTTGATTTAAGCCAGGTGATAGTTTGTTGGTGTTCATTTTTCCAGTTGAAGAAGAAATGCCTGATGCAGCACGATAAAATAAAGAGGGAAATATTTTCAAAAACACACGAGGGCCCTTTTGCACGGCAGGGTACGAGGGGTGGAGAGACGTCCCTTAGCAACGGCCAGGTCTCATATCAAGACTGGCAGGAAGCCTTGAGGCCCAGTGTCATCTGATAGGGAAGGAATCGAGGGGGGGTGTGGCGGGGGTGTTTTAGCTGAGAGCAAAAAGACACTGGTGAGCAGTTTGAGGGAGTGCTCTGGGAGCGGGGATAAAAGATAAAAGTGAAGGTCAGCAAATCGTAGTGTGTCTGATGTTAAGTGTTTGGCACACGTCCTGGCAGACACACAGAGGCTCATCCAATTAGATCAGCTTTGTGTTCGGAGCTTAGAGTCTTGGCGGGCAAAGGAGGATAAAGATCTTAGCAGTGTCCACAGCGTATAGCTCTACCCTCGCTGCTTTAAAGTGTCTGTGTCAGAGGACCAATAGCAATAAAAATGATCACACAGGAGTCTCTTTTACTGTCACAGTAAAGACAGTTGGATGTTAACGTGTGCTTGCTTATGATTGGCCAACAGGACTGTCAAACATGATGTCAGATGGGGAATTTCTACGAACTAGCTGTGGTTCACCCAACTATGCAGCTCCAGAGGTCATCTCAGGAAGGTGTGTGTGTTCTATGTGCAGCCACATGTATGATCAAAGTCACATTATTGAGGAATCTGATGATTATTTTCTGTTTAATCATGTGTCTGTAGGTTATTAGTAATAAGTAAAGGCCCAACTTTGCAGGGTGGCAGACATTTAAAGATGCTGCATTGATTGTAAATTACACAGACTTTCAAAATCCTTTTTTGGGGGTCTTTTCAGTGGCTTCTTATTTCTTTGACTCTCAAACAGGTCTAATCCCATGTATCTGTGTTTTTAAGGGTAATTATTCAGTCTATTATTCAGGTGGTTTTGCTGTGTGTGGACTACCACTGGCAGGAATGTGTGCCACACATGTGTTTGTGTTGACTTGTGCATGATTCCAACAATATGCATGGAAAAATCCGCTTTGTAGCGATGCAGGAGTTTCAGAAACTCAGCAGGGTTCTGTTCACTTCAAATAACCGTCACATTGTGTTTCACCTATCCAACCCTGCTCGTGTCTCTTCCAGGCTGTACGCGGGACCAGAGGTGGACATCTGGAGCTGCGGTGTGATCCTCTATGCCCTGCTGTGTGGCACTCTGCCCTTTGATGATGAGCACGTTCCCACGCTGTTTAAGAAGATCAGAGGAGGCGTCTTCTACATCCCGGAGTACCTGAACCGCTCCGTGGCCTCGCTGCTAATGCTCATGCTGCAGGTGGATCCACTTAAGAGAGCCACTATCAAAGACATCAGGTACTAGCCCCCCTCTGTTCGGTTAAGACACCTCTTTTATCTGCCTTGTTGAACACTCTCCTCACTCGTTACGCTCTATTCCAAAACAAAAAAAAAGAAAGCGATTGGGCTAAACGTAAAGCTTTAAAATGCTAATCTACGAACTAGTTGTAAAGACAGCAGATTACAGCAGCGGTCTGGAACATGTTCCTCCATGTTAACTACTCCAGTTATTACTGAAATACCAACATTTCTGTGTCCGTACTCAGTCCTTCCTCTTCCTCCAGCACTGCCAAACTGCTGGTAATCTGTGTTTGTCCTCACTGCTGATCACCTACTGAAGACAGTAATCCTTCCTCTGAACTCTGCTTTTCTTTTTAATCTGGAGCAACTAAAACTCGTCTTGGATACTACTTAAGGTTTTTCTTTTTCCGCTTTACTTATAGCTGTCGTACAACATCGGACTAATCTGTCTCTGTCATTCCCGGTGGCAGCAGATATTAACAGGCAAGGCAATGGATTGTTGTCTGACTTTATAAATGGACAAATTCCAGTTTAATAATGGAGTTTTTGGCCCATTTTAAAGCAGATCAGGTATAGAATAGCATTAAAATACAAAGTATTTTCCTCTACTACTACTACTATTAAAAAAGATAAATAAAGACTTAAGCAACACTTCACATTGGATCCTGCTGTGACCTGACAGCTGATCAATAAAATAGAACATTTCATTTATGAATAGAAAAGTCTGTTTAGTATCTAAACCAATAATTACACTTTCTAATTAACAGACTGTCTGAGGCCGGGCTGAGTTAATCAAAGTATCTAACAGTGATGTTATGAGAGCTACGTTCAGCACCGTAGAACAGAACAACACAGACACTCAGCACAGCACAGATGCTTTCATTATAATATTGCCATTTGACAAACTTCTACACAAAAGAGGAACCATGGTGGAACGCTCCGTCACTAACCTGCTCAGGTACGGCTACCCAGGCCTCCTCTCTCTGGCAAAACCACAGTGTGACCGACTGACAGTCCATTTAGACATTTTTACCTTCCACTGACTACATCCACGTGTCCCAAGCTCCACATCACTGTAACAACCAAATAAAACAAACAATCAATCCAGTGATCATTACCCCAAAAACTATGCAGCCCCTACAAATCATATCAATTGGACTTTACATTCTGAACACAAGCAGCCAAAACAGTAAAGCAGCAACAAGCTACGTTTCTGATTCCAGAGAACCTCTCCGTCTGCACTCATAGGCCTAATTAATCCGTTGCAGCACTACGTTACAACAACATGCTTCCTCTGTTTACATGGACATAATTTCAGGTGTGTGTGCGTGTTATGGTGACTTGATGCTGAGAGGGACATATGCAGACCAGAAACACTGAAAGAAACTGAGCAAAACGGCTTCTAAGACAAGATGCAGGTTTGCAGAAAGAGAATCTGCAGCAACTTCCGGCTCACGGAAATCCGACAAATTAAATATTAAAATCAATTTCTGTCCGTGGGTCGTTTTTCTAGTTTAACTTCTTCTAATCTTAACTTCAAATCAAAAGTGCCGAAACAGCCTGATTTGGGATTTCTAAAAGATTAATGAAAAACCAGTTGATTATTTATATTTTGAATTTTGATTTGAATATTGAAAGAACAAATGAACCGTGGAAGTGTTTGATTCTTGCAGTGTGACACCCGACACACACAGCTTTTTTCTTTTTATTGTTGAACTACTTTCTTATGTCCGTTGTCCAAAGGTGTCAGTCTGTACAGCTACTTCAGTGAAGCTAGCCGATGACTGAGTGCCAAGTATTGCGATAACTTAAACACACACACTCACACACACACAGCTTGCAAAGATCTTGAGGGGTAAGTTTTCTCAGTATTGAAAAAGCAAACACATGAACTTAGTCTAATTATGATCATCAGTTAATTCAAATAGAGCACAGTCCCACGTTACTTCCTGCAGCTTTAAATGGTCACATGACATATTCCCCCCCTTTTTGTCGACTACTCTGTGTTCATTGTTAGTTTTGGGTTGCGCTGATGGAATTGACGAGTCATGTTGTGTTTTGTTAGAGAGCACGAGTGGTTCAAGCAGGACCTGCCAGGCTACCTGTTCCCTGAAGACCCGTCGTACGATGCCACTGTCCTGGATGAGGAGGCTGTCAGAGAAGTGTGTGACAAGTTTGAATGCACTGAGTCTGAAGTTGTGTCCAGCCTCTACAGCGGAGATCCACAGGTGTTAATGAGTGTTTACTGCTGTAAAGTTGGGTAAGAAGAAGTATGAATGTAACTTTGGTGAGTTACCTGCTTCATCACATGTCTCTGTCCTCCCTCTGTCCATGCAGGATCAGCTAGCAGTTGCCTATCACCTCATCATAGATAACCGCCGCATCATGACCCAGGCCAGTGAATTCTACCTGGCATCCAGTCCTCCACAAGGCTCCTTCATAGAGGAAGGCATGCTGCTGCCTCCTGGGGTCAAACCCCACCCAGAGAGGATGCCCCCACTCTTGGCTGACAGCCCCAAGTCTCGTTGTCCCTTGGACGCCCTCAACACTACCCGGCCTAAACCGCTGGCAGTAAAGAAAGCCAAGTGGCACCTGGGTATCCGGAGTCAGAGCAGACCATATGATATCATGGCCGAGGTGTACCGAGCTATGAAACAGCTCAGTTTTGACTGGAAGGTAACAGAATATGTCTCTCATCCACAGACGCTTTCACAGCACACACACACAGGTCTGCAAACGACTGTTGTTTTTATGTGTTAGGTGGTGAACCCGTACCATCTGCGAGTACGGAGGAAGAACCCGGTGACAGGAAACCTGGTGAAAATGAGCCTGCAGCTCTACCAGGTGGACAACAGATCCTACCTCCTCGACTTCAAGAGCATTGATGGTAAGAAAGTTTTTTTTTTTCCATATTATCTTGCACATGACAATTTCTGTATCAAATTCATTTTAAACATTAATCTTCCACCAAAAGAAAAAAGAAAGAAAGCTCAAAAACTACTATAAAAGGAGTGGAAGGTCTTTAAGAGATCTGTAATAGACACTGGTCGTTTCTCAATTCAAAGTACGCAGAGAACGTACTTGTGTACTTACTAGTATGGACTCGTTGGAAGTACAAACTTCTGAGGACGGAAGGACGGGAGTACGCATATTATGCATTTGTAACGGAAGCGTACTTTGGTACGTTAAAGACGTCGATAAAATGGGCGGAGCAAGTACACTTCAGGGAATCTGGAGTGTACTTGACTTGATGCGTTCTTTGAATTAGAACTGTACTTGGACTTCAACTGATGACGTTTCAAAAGAACACGGACAAGTACGCATATTGAGAAACGGCCATTGAGGGTTGTTAAGCACCTTTGTGCATGTTTTTGGGGTTTAAATCTTAAATGGACTGTTTTACTGTGCAGATTATCTCCAGTCTGGGTGGTCATGTTTGGAAATGAGCAGTATAATAATATAAAGCAGGTAATAAATTCTAATGTTTCTATCCTGCAACCCGTAGACGACATCATCGAGGCCGTTGGCTTTAAATCGGGATCGTCCACTCCCCAGAGGTCAGGCTCCACCGCCGGCCTCCATAGACCCAGACTAAGCATTGATTCTGCAAGCCCAGCGATTGATCTGCCCATGCTCAGCTCCTCTCTCCCAGGATCCCTGTCCGGTAGTTACCCTCAACTCACCCCACGCCAGGGATCACACACCATGGACTTCTTTGAAATGTGTGCCAGCCTGATCACCACGCTGGCACGCTGAGACCTGGTGATTCCTAACCTCCCTGTAACAGCTGTGGATGTCAGCGGGGTTTTTAAGCTAACTGCAGATCTGGGAGGTAGGAAGTTGTAGATGTTTGGAGGGACTTCCTCTTTCTGTTCTCCAAACGGCACCGCGAGAAGCAATACCCGTGTGGTGTTGACCTCAGGTGAATGGGGAGAGAAAAAGGGAATAAAATCAGAATAATCACCTTTTTTTCAATTTGGTTGTTTTTGATAGTCATTTGGGTTAAAGTCTTGGTGATCCAACCGGGATCACAGCTCGGCAAAACTGATTATAGGACTCAGCTTTGTTGATGAACTTGTGGAAGCCAGCAAAGTGAGAGTTAACAGTCAGAGTCAGCAAAGGTCAAGTTTATGATCACTCCTTCAATCTTTCATTACCTGCTGAACCTCATCAGCCACCGTAACATCCTGCAGTTTGCCTCAGACACTGATCAGAGGGCATGTCGCAGCTTGTCTAACACAAGATTGGGCCAATCACCATTAGAGCTGAGTCTGAGGGAACATCACACATAGAATTCTATTTTAGGTTTTATATGGTTTGTAAAGAAGCTTTTGTTATCCAAGTATATTTATATTATAATCATATTAAATAGCTGAAAATGTTGACAAAGTTATACCAAATAACAGACTTTATACATCATAAAGATTATTATTATTATTTAGCTATCAGATCCATATTTATTTTTTGAAAGATTAGTTTTTTAGGCACTACCGGTAGTTGTATTATTTTAGCACTACATCAGAGTTTTAATCTAATTTTTGAATAGATTGTAGATGATAAACGAATCACCAGAGACAGCAGGATAGTGCAAAGTCTGAAACTTATTTTGTGTAATACACACATGCACGCCATCTCGCATGGATCTTTTTCTGCTCGCTATCTTTACTATCTCGCAAATATGCAACACTCACAGAGCTCCTAATAAAGCAGCTGCCACTTTTCGGAGCTGCTCGAACAGAATGCAATTCAACAAAGCAAGCCAAGCAGACCTGTGACTCCAGAACAGGCAATCGCTCAAGTATGCAGTAAGCTTAATCACAACAGATGTCTCGTGATGCAGCAGGAATGTTTTAGTGTAGCGAAACATTGTCACATTAAGCCTTTAGGTTGTGAGAAACACCACAAGAATTCGGAGCCTTGAAATGAATTTTCTCCGAATGACTTTTACACATCAAACACAAATCTGCAAACTTCATCAGCCGTACGTCCATTTTTTTTCTGCAACCAGATAAGATGTTTATGGAGGTGGGGAAGGTGACAGAGTCGTGTGAGATGGAGTGCATGTGCTGCAGGAGAGCATAAGCCACAGAAACCTTTTCTCCAGTTGCCTTAAAGAATGCAACACAATAATTCTGCACATGTGTATGGAGAGTGGGTTGGAGCCAGATGAGTGTGTGTCACATAGTTGTCGGGTTTTTTTACAGACTTTACACGGGCGCGTGAGGATTTTTTTGTCAAACTATTGGGAGGTTATAGAGAAGAGGAGTTGTCGGCCGAGCTCGTTGTCACTTTCGTTTAGCCGTTCTTTTCTGTTCGGTCTGCACTTTAAAACTCTCGGACTGAGGTCAGCAGTTTGCAGATTCACTCTTTATTGCATCGCTCTCTCTGCGCTCCCTGGTGTGAAGTCGATGAACAGCACAGCTGATATAAATGTTCTGCATCGTCCTGTCAGGTTGCATCATTGTGATGTTTCGTATCGCAGTCATAGAGTTTTTCCAACTTTTTTTGGCTGAATGTAAAATGAAAGTTGGTGCTGAATCTTATGAATCCTCTAAGTTTGAATCCTCAGTGTTTAGGTGGAGCGTACACAACTTTTGCCTTTCTACTTTTTGCAGTACAGCGGTGGTCTAAGGGAAATTACTGTAATCGTTTTTCTGTTTACTGGTGTCTCAAATCTTTACAAAACACTGTAAATAAGCCGTTAAGTGAGAGCTAAAAGAGTCAGAATACTGTACACAACTGCAGCGGTACTTTTCTTTTTGATCTGTCATTGTTATTTTCTCAGGATGGAGGCATGTGATTGACTAAAGAACAAAAGGGCAGGGTTTGGTATGACAAGTAATGCAAGTGAAAGGTAATTAAGGGTTACTGTGACAAAATAATTTAGACATAAGTGCATAAGATAATCCCTCAATTTAATCAAACTATTTTCATTGACATGATTTCTTTAGAGGTTGTTCAGATATTTCAGAATCTGCCATCGGTCTGTTTTAAGAGCTCTGATGGGACTTGAGTTGATCATTGGTTATTTTCAGTGTTGGGGAGATAACTTTTCAGAGAGCATGATGGTTTGGATTTCTTCCACCACAAATCCTATAATGTTTTGTTTCCCTTCCTCCTCCTCCTCCTCCTCCTTGAGGACATCAGTGTTATTTAGCAGAACAATAACAGTGATGAAATTACTCTAACAAGTAACTTTGTGAGGAGCCCAGACAACGAAAAGCAGTCTACGGGCGGAAGTTGGGGGAGGTGAAAGGTTTCTGTGTGAGTTTGTGGTTGCTT
>JBBBVU010000015.1:23816689-23834723 GCA_037177055.1 Atherinosoma microstoma | reverse complement strand
TGTTGGGGAGATAACTTTTCAGAGAGCATGATGGTTTGGGTTTCTGCCACCACGAATCCTATAATGGTTTGTTTCCCTTCCTCCTCCTCCTCCTCCTCCTCCTCCTCCTCCTCCTCCTCCTCCTCCTCCTCCTCCTCCTCCTTGAGGACATCAGTGTTATTTAGCAGAACAACAACAAAGTGATGAAATTACTCTAACAAGTAACTTTGTGAGGAGTCCCCCCCCCCCAATCACTTCATGGTCTGACGTTGAGTGACTTGAACTGTTCCTCTGCGCTGTTGTAGCTGCTGCTTTCGGTCATTTCTGCCTTATCAGATCACGGTGAAGATTCTGAGCTGAAGCAGTGAAAGCCGATGTCTTTGACACTGTACTGAAACCCTTTATTACATGTATGACGTTTTTACACCTGCGAGGTTTCACCGCTGCCTTCCCTGCTGCAACACACACCTTTGTAAACACTAAACTCTAAGCATCAATATTACATCCTCTTTCTGTCCTCAGTGACTTACCCCTCTGAGTATTGAGCACCTTTGTTCGCATCAGGATCATGTCCGGTCCTTTATGCATTCATCCCCGATGCGTTCTTTCTCCTGCAGGAGTCGTGGCTCAGACTTAAAAACTCCTCTGATATAACCAGTATTTACCGTCAGGTGTAGTACTCTGCTATTACAGCTGTAAACAATCTCCTGTGGCATGTTTGTCCTGTAAACTCTACTGTGTGTTTAGAGCTCATCCACATGCCAGCAGGCCTGATGAAGTACAGATTTTCTGTGTCGTACCAAAGTGAATCTTTTTCCACAGCGAAGCTCTGCTCTCTGTTCAGCTGTAACGGGGTTCTTACGATTAGCGCGACCTTAAAACACCCCAGTCTGTGTCATGTGTGTGATATCTGTTTGGATGCACACTGGTCATTGTAAATGTCTACAAAAGTATGTGTGTGTGTGTGTGTGTTTTGTGTGAGAGTGTGTGTGTTTGAGCCTCTCTCTGATTGGGATTTCGGATTTCACTTGTTATGCACTGCATGATATTGCTGTTATGATTTGCACTTTAATGAGTATTTATTGAAAAAAAATAAACAAATATAAAACATTTCTTTCGGTCTTTGGAGTTTTTACACACTTGCACACACACACACACACGCACACACGTACATACAGCTGGAATATCATTCTTCAGTTTTCATAAACATAGTTGAAGGCCCGTAATAGTGACACCTGTTGGGCTGTAAAAACCAAAGAAAATAAAAGCCCATGGATGGTTCCTCCACCTAAAGGTGGAACTAAAGCTAGAACCAGGATATTTGACGTCACACTCCAAGTAGCTTATTTGTTCGTGATGAAAGATAACCTAATATGAGTTAAAGCTCATTTAAATACATGCAGTTACACACTCTTCTGCAAAAATGTTGAAGGAATAATAAAAAAGTAAAAAAAAGAAAATTTCTTTTCATGTATTTAAAATAAAAAGTAATGAAAACATTTGGAAATAAAACTGACCATAATCTGGTTATTGTTGAAGGTGGTCTCTAGAATGGAGGTTTTTTTTTCATTATTGCTTATCAGAAGCCTTTTTTTTTTTCCATTTCAAGATAATGTGGCTCTAGTGGCCTTAATTAAGCAGTAACTGGATAGAAAAAGGGGTGACATGCAGCCAACCTGGGCCTGCTGCAGCCTCTGCACACGGCCCAGCTGAGGTGAGCTGAGCTGATGCCGCCTCTGATCATTCAAACGTTTATTCACGATTTCACTGTTTAGGCCTTTGCTGCAAAATCTATACAATTATAGGAGCATAAGACAACTGATCTTCAGTTTGAAGTTGTAGTTAAACTAATAAGACAAACATTTAGACACTGGTTTTTGTTCTTTTCCACCTCTGATCCAACTTGCTGATAGTTATGTTTCTTAAGGAAAAACTGGACAGTTTCCATCATCATCCTCTTATTTCCACCACTTTAGATGTAATTTACATTTCTGGTATTTGATGAAGGTGCAAGAACCTCCAGCTTCAACACCGACAGTCTGGCTTCACACAGACGGCTTCAAGCAGCAGAGGAAAGATGTCCAGTTCTGTAGATGGTGTCTCGCTCATTGCTCTTCATCATTCTGATCCATGAGTCATCCTCGCAGTTGTCGGGTAAAAGAAAGGTTGAAGATGGCTGATCTCCGGGTCACATGGGGAAGACAAATCCTGTTCCACCTCGGTGATTTTTTTATTTTTTTTGGCTTGGCTCTTACAAACTAAGACAAACATGATAGAGACAGACACTGAGAAGTCCAGCTGATTTCTCCTTATGGTCATCACTCCATCGTTAAGTCAGCGTACAGGTCAGGAGGAGGTAAAATAATCTCAGAGGGATCAAAATCCACAACTTCCTGTATCGAACAATCCTCAGGCCTGTGGGGGGGAAAAAGAAGAGATTGGAGGATGACTCAGTCTTCCTCACCAGCCCCGACTCTCCACAGAAACTGATAATGCAGACGCTTCCATCTCGTTATCATGAACATGACATTGTTTATGTGGGTTGAAGTGCATCAGGGTGACAATGTCCCATTGTCCTATAAAGACATGAGCCAGCTCGACTTGTCCTGGTAGGCCAGGAGTGGATTTCCAGTCCATCTCATTTTCTCTCAAACACATGAATAAAGCATTCACTTGTTTCACACTCAGAAACTCATTCCAAGCAAAAAGGAAGGAAACCTGTCTGTCTACAGGTTGGACAACATGTTTGACATTTTTATGTGTGTGTGAATGTTTTTGTACTTACGCTTCAACTGCTGCCTCGACTTCCTCCGCTGCCTCCGCTGCCTCTACTACCTCTACTACCTCTACTACCTCTGCTGCCTCTGCTACCTCTACTGCCTCTGCTACGGGCGTCGGACCTGCATGCAAACAACATTTTTTTAATTTAAGTTTTAAGTGATTAAACACAACATTGCTTTTATAAATGTGATTGTTCAGACTTGACTTACTCGTCTCTGCTTCGGTGCAGCTGTCAAGACAAGAAGGACACGCATTCATTAGGAATTCCGTGTGTGTTTGTGTGTGTACAACGCAGACACATGTGCAGATGTACCTACCTGGCAGGTGGCTCTTCAGGTGGTGGATGGAAAAATGTGGCCAACTTCTGAAGTGCTTCATGTCGCGCCCTAAAATAAAAATACAAACATTCTTTTTTTTAAAAATGTCATCACTATGGATGTGTGAGTGTGTCTGATTGGATTACAGGGTTAACTCACTGGACTTGGGAGCCATCGATGATCATGTCACTGTGACTGTGCTGGTGGTTGACGGGAAGGTCTTTGTTTCCTGTGAAAATAACATTTGGAAGACAGATTTTAATTAACATACCCGGAAAACATCAGGGATTCTTTTCTCAGGTTAAAAACCAGGAACTTGTCATCACATTTAATAGTTAACAGCCTTCCTGTTTATCCAACCAGCCACAAAGACGTGATTCGGCTTAAGAAATATGCAGAGCTCATTAAAACAAGTTTACAGCTGTAAAATATTCCGATTTTAGTCGCTTTGAATATCATTAGCTTCAGACTTTTCAAATGCAACACATAATAACAAAGCTAATTATATTTATTGACTTCTTGATGCTTCCATCATCAGTCCCACACTATTATAGTAATATCGCCCAGAAGTGGCGAGAGACAGACAGAAATGAACTGTCACATTGGAACATGTTGTGCACTCTAAAACTTAACGCATTCACACAATATTCAACTGAACCCTACGCTTGAATTAATTTGTGTTGGGTTATAATTAATTTGCTCCATTCTTTCATATATGAGTTCATTTGTTCACACTGGATTCATGACAAAAAGGAATGATAAAAATGATATCAGTCAGCCATTTTTGCTAAAATTGAGCAGATCCTGTTTAAAGGAGACAAGCTTCCTTTTGAGTGTCTAAGATGGTCTGCTGTGTTGCATAAATATCTGTAGCACACAAGTGAAAACAAAATGAGAACAAATGAACAAAACATGACAACATATTTACTATAATGTACAGACAAATTAATCGTTTTGTATTTTTTGTGCCCACGGTAGCATTTCATGCAGCCTTTATCGTAACTAACAAGCCCAAACATGGAGAAGCAGCATTTAGCTGTTATGCTGCAAACAAGTGGAACAAACTGCCAGTGGACATTAAAGGTGCAGTGTTTCAGAATTACTGACATCTAGCGGTAAAGATAGCAAGCACAGTTGTGAATGGATGGTGGCTGTCAGTGGCCAAAAGGTATTTATCTGTGAGTGGATCCAGTGGCCTCAGGTACTACAGATACTTCTGTAAAATTGTGTACATGTGTACTGTCTTCTTCTATGTGGCTTTTAAGGCATTACTTATCCCAAACGGTGCTCTAGCGCCTATCAAACAAAGCCGGTTCTGCAGTTTTAAAGCACAGAGGGTTCTCACTTCACACTTTTGTCCATTCAGACACCATAGTAAAAACGGTGGCACAAATATGGCAGCTTCCATGTATGCGGACCCGAGGGGAACAGATATAAACGGCTCATTTAAAGCTAATAAAAACATAAAGATTATTTTAGTTAAGTGACTAGATACCAATAGAAACACATAGAAACATTTTTCTTACAGAGATGTTTGATTTTGTTGCACACTATCTTTAAACTTTCACTAAATGTAGACACTTTTCAAATCTAGGTTAAAAACATTTCTTTTTTCATGTAGATATGCATGAAACCCGCACAGTATCTTATAAGTTATCTTAATTGTTAATATGATCTTGTTTCTCCTTATGTTCTTTTATGTAATTTTTTTTTTATACGTCGTCTGCTTTAAATGTTCTATGTAAAGCACTTTAAATTGGCTTGTACATGAAATGTGCTATACAAATAAACTGGCCTTGCCTAATGATTGGTGATTAGTGTATCTGTGTGTGTGACAGCCTTTAACATCAGTCCTTCATACTGCTCTGTTTAATGCTCCAAATCGAACTTTGTTGCTATTATATGCTGCCTTCTGGAATAACAGGCTCGTCTAAGTCGTGGAACACTTTGAGCTCTGGTTTGTGAATTTTCCACAGCAGGAAATTTCTGACCTTTGCCTCGGGAGGAACGGCTTCAGCGGAAAATCTAAATTTTACCCAGACATACTGATTTTCCATAAAACAATCGTGGAATTCTTCATGTCCTGGTGCTTTAATGATCAGAGCAAAATAACAACAACAAAAACATCTCGGCACCTGTACCTTTAAAACATTGCATAGCTGAATTCATTCACATTTCATCATCTGGATTAATGATCCATAAAGAAAAACCATGTAGCATTTTTCTTTGTTAAACACGTCATGGGGAATTTATTAAGGAAAACCTCCCTTAAAGTAACAGATATGGAGTTGCTTTGACATGACACACACTCTGTAAAGATGTCTTACCCATATCTGGCATGGAGAGAGTCCTGGTGTGACTCCTGCAGAGGAAAAAGAAAAAAAACAAACAACCTCAATGACCAATCATAATTACTAATAAACGAAATGTGATTGTCAGGCTGACAGTTACTCACGGTGGAGGGAACGGGTCTGTAGTTTCAGGGGCGGGGGAGAGCGGTTCGTCATCATCACAGGTCCACTCCTCACTGTCATCTGTGACTGAACACAACAACATCATCAAACTGCTGCCGAATCATTTAAAGTCCTGTAATCAGGAGCAGGAGGAAATACTTACAGCTTTCTGTTGATTGAGGAAAATGGTTTGAAGCTCTGAGGGGGGGAAAAAAAGACACAAAGTGATGATTGGAAACGTATGAGTCATCGTTTCATTGTGCTCTGCATGTCGTGTTTCCTGTATGGATGTCATACCTGCTCCCCGTGCTGGCAACCTCGGCATCTATAACGTTGCTGCTGCTCTTGCGGGCGGCTTTCTTTCCCAGCTCCAGCATCTCCTTGATGTCCAGCTCCACGTGATCCACAGCGACATACCCATCTGGAGCACATGCACATATAACTACTGGTGTCCACACTCATCAGATGTGGAAAGCTTTCCCTTCATGTTTCATGTTTACTGAACGTTCCATCTTACTGATAATGATGGCAGAGGTTTTTAGACTCACAGTTTTTGCTGCTGTCCCTGGCCAGCCACTTCCCTTTGGGGCAGTTGGTTGTCCGGATGATGCTGATAAAGTCGCCGCTCTTCACAGGCAAATCGTCCTTACGTCCCTTTGTGGTTACAGTGACTGTTGCCTGGTACATGGCGTCCTCCTGTCCTGTGATCTGATGGAGAGAGCAACAAATTATCCTTTCGGTTTCTTTTCTTTTCCTCAAGTCCAGAAGCTGAAATGGTTTTCTAGCTGTCAGTATGATGTTTTCTGAAAAGGTTGGACGACTGTTTGCCTAAAATTAATCGAAAATTATACTTTGAAGATGATCTTAAAATGACTAAAAGATGTTTGTTGGAGGCTGAACCATCTAGCTGTGAAACTAGAGCTGTTTAGACTGGTTGAAGCAGATTTACAGTAGATCCTGTTCTTTCGAACACAAGTGAACGAGCCACAAACCAAGACTAACATAACTGATTTGGGGTGAATTTGCAGGCTTAGTAATTAAGGTTTGAAATGAGACGAGCCGCTTTTTCCTTCCTGTAGATTTTAACTCTGGCGATAAAAATCTAACGCTGCTTTTCAGATGATGTAGAAACGGCAGTACTGCATGAAATAGGAGGGAAATCATGAAAGGATGTTAAGACAGTGGAGTTGATGGAAGAGTCAGTATTGACAATGTGAGGAGAAACAATCAGAGCAGGAAGAGCAACCAGCACCTAGATTCTTTCACTGAGTAGAAAAAGGTTTGATAATATTTATAAAACTAACAGCTGTCATCACTGCACGCAGCAGGTGGTCTGGATGAAAGCATCAGATTTGACCATCAGTAAAAAACTAAATCCTCCCCATCATCTGCTTCCGTAGGAGGATTTGCTGCCAGTGTAATATTTTAGTCAGAAGCTAAATCCTGGTTCAGTTTGGACCAGACTGGAAGTTGTTTTCAGATCTAATTAGCTTTTTTGGTTGAGAAGTAGTGGTGATATGCGACAGATCTATATCTTTATCATTTTTCTGTCTTGTATAAGCTCATCTCCAGAGGGTACAAAATGCCGCTGCACGCTTATGTATGTAACATTGTTATGTGAAAACATTACTCCCATTTTAGCATCTCTCTGTTGGATTCTTGTTCTTTTAGAATCTCTGAGCTGCTTCCTCCCTGTACATATTGAATCAAAAAGTCAAAAATAAATGTCAAAATGCTTTAAATTTAAACTACATGTGTCAAGGAGGGCCCGGGTGGGGTCTTGATCCCACAACCTCCCAGGTGAGAGTCATGAACACTGACCAATCAGCCAAATGGGACATCCCTGTGGCACATGATCAATCTGACACATAGTGACAAGTCTGTAGACTGAGGGACGAAATAATTTCATCTTATACAGCAACACAGTTGCAGTATCTGGAGCAGGGTTCATTAATAATTCAGCTGATGGGAAATTAATAACAAAGTGCTGTTACATGGTGATGTTATAACTGAAGACATAATGTGGGTGATGTGGACCAGACAACCAAAACAGAGTAGTAAAAGACAACAAAGGGCCAAGTTTGAGAAAACGGATGCAGATGGATTGATGCATGGGCTCATCGTCATGTGATCGACTCCATGTATGCAGCAGTGTTACTTAAACCAGTAAAGATGAAGTTCTTTTAAATAATATCTGAACTCATCCCCCCCCCCCCTTATGCAACAGCCTGGTGAAAGTAGAAAAGAAGCTGAGTGTGAACTTCATAAATCTTCTGTCGGAAATACAGCAAACAATGATCCAAATGTTTACACAGATTTGGTTTGCACATGCTGCGTCAGTTCCAGCGCGAGGAATGAATCCAGACAGGTTTATATACATAAACATACACCCCACCCTCCTCCGCCGCTCCATCGCCCTCCATGCCCGTCCGTCTGTCAAAATAACAACACTCACTTTGAATTTTTTCTTCAGAGCGTTCTCCTTCTTTTCTCTCTCCTTCTGCTCTCTCTTCTCCCGCTCTTGTTTCTCCTTTAGCTCCTTCTTCTCCTTTTCCAGCCGCTGCTTCTCTTTCTTTTTTAGCTCCTTCTCATCCGGTCCCTCTGCTGCAGCTTTCTTATCGCCCCTGTGGAAAACAGATTGAAGGGAATCATGGTCTTGTTTGAAGGAGGCTCCTCGCAGCGTGGTTGAACAGCAGGGGAGGGTCACGGAAACAAAAGCAAACCAAACTCTCTCTGGGTGACTGAAATAAAAAAAAAAAAGAGAGAGAGAGAGAGAAGCGGTCCAAAAGAAGGACTTACTTGCCAAACCTCCCTGTCTTGATTTTCTCTTGAACCTGGAAATAATAAAGAATAGTTAGGATTTAAGTTAGTTTTGACAAAAAATGAATGCGATGAAGTTGTGATGAAGAGAAGGAAGTTTCTGATTTTAAAAGTGATGGAAAGTCTCAAAAAGCTGCTTACTGTTTCTGGTGGAGCCTCGGCATACGGATCTGTGGTTTAAAACAAATAAACACAGTTATTTATAGTTATACGAAAGTTTTTAAGGCATTTCCAAGTTTAGTTGCTGTTTAAAATATACATACAAAAGATAAATCTGTGAATCATTTAAAGCCTGTATTCAACTGAAAACAGGACAAAGACAGGAACTGAAACTGGGAAATGTTTGGCTCGTGAATGTTGGTCACGCTGACATTTACATTAGTCTGACATGACTGCAGACTTAATGTTGTCGGGAGAGCCGGATATGTTGCTAGAAAAGTGTTAACGGTACCTATCTCAGATGTTACTCATGCCATGTGCACCTATATGCTCCCATACCATCATGGCTGGTAGCTTCTACATCGTGCATTGATAATAAATTGGAAGTCTTCTCTGTTTTAACCTCAAAGACACAGCCATCAGTTTAAAAAGCATCAGTTTTACAGCCTCACTTATGTAGAAGATCTTTGGTTTCTCAAAACCTTTTGTCAACATCGTATACCACAGATGATAAAATCCTCATGTGATTTCCAATATTGAGACATAATATGATTAAAATTCTAATTTTTTTGCCTTCATAGTCCTTCAGAGAGGTGATATCCTCCGTCTACCTAAAAGATACTCTCTGCGATGACTATTAATCTGACCTGCTGCCAGTAAACATAATTAGTTTAAATATGTTCAACTTTTCTCAGTATAACTCAGCTCTTACTCTTTGGTGCCCCTTTGTGTTTCTTGCCATTGTCGCTCTTTCCCTTCTTCTTGCTGGAAGACGTGGAGACGTCCTCATACGCGTTTTCTGTGCTTATGACACTGTTACAGTTGTCTGCTTGAGGCCTACATGACACAAAAGGTTGAACAAGCAGCAAATCAAAGCCAAGGTCTCAGAACAAGAACAAGTGTTTCAGGGTAAATAAACTGAAATGTCTTACTCCTCCACTGGTGGCGAGTCTGGGGTGATTGGGAGAGGAGAGTCTGGTTGCTCTACATTATCTTGGTATTTGCCTTCATATACTGGTTCTGAGTGCATCTCATTCCCTGAATCGGTGATTCCGTTACTGTAACATTCAGATAAGTTCTGTCCGTCTGGAAGATCTGCAGCGGTGTACTCCTCGTTCCCCCACTCTGACGTCGGCAGCTCTGGATAGTAAGCATCCGAAGCTACGTCATCAAACACAGGGATGTTCGCGGTGTCGGCCTCAGAAAACTCGGGTGAAAAAGGAATCTCTGCGGATGGAGAGCAGAGGAATATAAAAACATGACACAATCAAAGCTTTGTTTCTATGATTTGAGTGTAACGGCAGTGGCCGGCGCAATTACCTTCAAAAAGAGGAGGAGGGATAAATAAACTCGGTGAGGAAGGTCTGTCTGGTTCCTCTGGAACAGGATCAAGAACAGGGGACTCCGGTTCTGGTACAGCCCTTCTAGGTGGAGGAGGGGGAACCACCAGCATCTCTGGGATACTTTCAGTCGCTTCCTCAGCGATGCCCTCCAACATGGGAGAAGCTTGTCCTGAAAAATGAGACATGCTCAGTTTACCTGCTTTCAAGACGGCAGCATGACAACACCTGGAGGCAGAGGAGGCATGCGAGGTGGAAGGATTTGATTTGTGAAGGAACCAAACCAGTCAAACACACTGTGGGAGATGTTTTCCTTATTTAAATGTCTGTTAAAACCTTTCTTGTACTGTTAAAGCCCAATTTTTTTAAAGGTTTTGCAAATGACTTTCCTTTAAAGGAGCAGCAAAACACTCATTTTCAGGCAGATGCAGCAGAATTTTACACCTTTAATCATTTGTGATCTAAGGTATTTCCTTCAAACTTCCCTTAAACTAATTCTTTAAGACTGTACTTATATGTACTGTTAGGTAACAAAAGACCTTATGAAACGGTCCCCGATCTACATACACACCTGCTGGTTGCTGGTTTACTTTAATAGCTGAAGTCTTTCTAAACATATTATTACTGTGTGTCACCACGGCTCTGTCATAGCTGTCATACCTCTGCAGCTCTGCCCTGCTCAGTGGTTTCTGGCACTAAGGAAGAATGTCAGGACTGCTGTTTACCTTCACTCCGACACCTGAGGATAATTTGAGGTGCAAAGCCAACTATACCAGATTCTCTGTATACCTGAAACACTACACCTCTAAATGACATCTGGCAGCTCTCCAGCGCTTACCTGATGTCCTGATGATGAGATATGTTATCCTGCACTTCATTTTGATGTCAATTTCAGGTGAAAATCCATCAAAACATAAGTAAGAAGCAGAGAAGAAGAAGAGACTGAATGAGACTTACGGTGGTTGATGCCGTTAACTTGTGCTGGTTCCTGTGGGAGGGCATTTGCCGCTTCATAATCAATAGGTGGGAGCTCTGGGAGGGCACGGGTGGGGCTCTGAGGTGGAGGGAGATCTTCCAGTGGAGGTGGGACAGGGGAGGATTGGGTGGAGTTTGACAATGGGCTGAGAATAGATAAGGAATTCCAGGTTAGTATTCATGAACATATCATTACTAACTAGTAAAAATAAACTCGATTGGTCTGTGTTGTTTACCTGGCCTTCCTGCGTGCTTTCTCCAGTGCACTTAAAATCCTCTGATCGCCCGGAGGCGTCCTTTTACCGCTGCTCATGTCCTCCGCCCTCTCCAGGGCAGACAGGGCAGAGATCGGACGTTCGGCTTTGGGAGATGCAGGGACAGCCGGGGGGTCCGGGGGTGGAGAAGGAGGCTTCTCAACTGCGACGTCTATAGCGGCCTCAGCTGCAACATCCGGCTCAGGAGGGGAGGGAGATGGAGAAGCGGCTGCTGGAGGAGGATCTGAGATGGCAGAACTGGGTGGAGGGGATGGAGTAATACTGGGTGGATTGAGAATGATTTCATTTTGACTTGCTGGTCTGGAAACAGGCAAAGCAGGATTTTCTGTCTCAACTGGGATTTCTCCCTGTGGGGTTTCGCTCTGTGGGGTTGGGACTCGGGGAGCTGGGATTTCAGGAATAAGGGCAGGAGGAGGAGAGAATTCAGGTGGTTCAGGAATAGGGGAGATCGGGCTGGTTTCCACTACAGCACTGGGGTCAGATAAGGGCAGGTCGACTGGTGGGAGGGTTTCTGGTGGTGAGATCTCAGGCTCTAGTGGTGTGTCACTATCAGAAGGCACTGGGATGAGTGGAGCTGGTCCAGAGTTGTCCATGCTAGGGGTGTCTAGGATCGGATCTGCTGGGATCACCACTGGTTCTTGTTTTGAGGGCTTTCTGAAACCAAGCAAACCCTTTTTCTTCTGTGTTGGGGGTTTAGGTGGAGGTGTGGCCGGCACCAGCTCTGCTGTGCTCTCCTTCTGTCCTCCAAAGAACAGAAGTTTCTTATCTTTGCCATTCTCCTTTTTCACCTTCTTTTCAGATATATTGTTATTAAGTTTCTCCTCACTTCCTTTCCCTTTCTTGTCTTTCCCTTCCTTTGCTTTTCCTTCGCTTTTTTCTTTACGCTTCGAGTTAGTTTTGATGAGAGGCTTTTTACTCTCTTTCTTCTCATCCTTGAAGACCACTCTGGGGGAAATCATTGTCTTTCCCTCCAAAGTCTGGCTGATGGAGGTGAGCAGGGAGGGGCGTGCTCCTGCAGGGAGGTAATGTGGGGGGCTCTGGGGAGGAGGGACAACCTTTGGTTTCTCTGGGAGAGCAGGTTTGATCCTTGGTTGCCTCAGGACGAGTTCTTCCTCCTGGAACTTGGCCATTAGGGCCTTAAAATCCATTGTGTCCCCCTGCTGAAATGATCACACAACGCAGTGGCCTCAGGTACAAAACCAGAGTCAGGCACCAACAAATTGACACTTCATGAATTCACTTCTCGTTACTGTACTCACATATTTTACTAGACAGAGATAAAAAAACATTAAATAACAATTTAAACTAAAGTTTGAAACATATTAAGATATTACCCACTAGAGCATTAAGAAAGGACTTTATGTAATTATTTGGATTTTCTATTTGTTGTAAGCAAAGGTTTTTTTTTCCAACATGTTTTTCCTCCTCCTGTAAACACAAAATCTCAGAATCTCCCCAACTTTCCACTTTTATTCACATCTGTTTCGTCATACATCATTCAAAGACTGATTTACACAACAGCTACCCCAAATTAGTTCCCCCCTGTGAACTCTTATAGAGTAATAAACTACAACCATAACTTCCCTAAAGATGCCTTGATTCTCATAAAGCTTCATCCTTTAATTTCACTTTTAAAGAGTCTTAAAAAAAAAGTCATGAAAATAATAATCCAGAGAATTCATTTTGAGATTAGTTAAAAATGTGTCCTTACAATACATTTAGTCTCCCTTTAACATCTCACAGACCCAAAACCAGGTGGCAGCTTATCTATTTTTCAATATTTCCAGATGAAGGAAGCTGACAGACCAGATCTGAAGCGATCAATCTGATCCAAATAAAATGTTAAGAGCCATGTCTTAAATTTGTCTCACCTGCGACTTGTCCAACACGTTTATGGCTTATGTTAAACAGTCTAGAGTTATTTACAGTAGAAAAATAAGGAAACAGACCCATACCAGCTTATCTAGCACTAAATACCATAATATAAAACATATAGGATAGAAGACTGAGATATAACAAGTCAACATACCTCCATGACGAGTTTCAATATCCACCGATTAGACAAAAACCTCCTTTATGAACTTTTCCTCAGCCTCTCATTCTGAGCTAAATGGTGAAAATTCACCATGAATATGAAACCAAACTACTTCAGACTTCCAGCGCGGAGCGTTTTTCCTCCTCTGATCGGGACAAGTGTGCGTCCTGAACGCGCAGGAGGCGGTTTCAGTGGAGGAATGAATGCGAGCTGAAAAACTTTGTCATCTGTTAAAGAAAAACACAGTCCGGCTCGTCAGACTGGTCTGGCTCCAGTTGTGCTTAACGACACACGATGACTCTCAACAGCTCTTGGAATTTTTTTTTTTTCTCCTGTCCTGTCTCCCAGGAATGTCGCCCTGCTGGCACTGCGTGCGCGCGCGCTGAGTCACTCACATGAAACCTCATTTCTGCATTTGTTGTCATTAGAAATGTAAGTCTTCCTTTTTAATTGTCTTTATTTGAATTATTCTGTGTTAGGAAAATCAATCTTTAAAACTCAGCGCAGATTTGAGCAGATCTGTAAACAATGTGTGAATCTGTCAGATGGACAGAGAGAAAAGACAAAAAGGAGGTCGGTCAACATTCCAGGTGTTACACAGAATACAGAAGTACTTAACATGGCATTTGTAATATGACACAAATACATCAGTTGCTGCAGACTTTATTAGCTAAACTGGGTTTTGCGCTGACAGGAATGTCAGACTGGGAGGCCTCAGATCCTCACTGACAAACTCTGGAAGAGAACTGCACCTCCTTTACCTGACTGATCATGAATTATATGTCTTGTCTAAAATGTATAAAGAAAAACAAACCCACTGAAATAAAATATATACCACCACAAAACTAAGAAAACTAATGCATACTGGCAAAAAATCTTATCCTGTTGGAAAACCTGTTTTCCTTTTAAATGGAGTCACATTTGTAAAGAAAATGCATATGTGGGAGCAGCAGAGTTGAGAATGTGGGTTGCGCCCATGAAACCCTTGCCTAATCTTGTCTGCCAATACCAAACGGCTTATTTGATTGCTGACTCAGGTTTGGTGTCATTTATTGGGTTGGATGATTCAAATCTAAAGAAACTATTCATTCATTTAACAAACAAGGGCCTCAGTATCATGAGGAAGAACCACACACAGCCACACCAGTCTGGAACCTCCTCCTCAGGCTGGTCACACACCGCTGTGGGATGGCATCCCACCAACAAGTCAGCTGGTCTCTCTGGTAACAACATCACACCCAAGCTGATCCCACATGTGTTCTATGAAGTTGAGGTCTGCAGGCCCAATTCTGAGTAGTCTGATCAAACCTGCTCTGTGGGAGCGAGCAAAAGCTGTTACCCTATCGTTGCAGTAATCTCCACACTTTCATCCTACAATCCAACTGCTTATGACGACAGGGTAAGGACAGGACCAATCAGAGCTCAACAGTCTTTATAACAGAGATTGTGACCTTTGTGTCGGGGCCCAAACTTTGTCCGCTGCTGCATCTGTACATGTGAATGAGTGAATAAAGATGGAGAAAGAAGATCTGCTTGTTTGGGCCTCATCTCTCCTCCCTGGAGTTAGGCCATTCAAAATTGAACTTGTGCCATATTAATATTGCTGAATAAGCTGTTTGGCATTGGCAGAGAAGAGTTGGCAAGTCTTAAATGGCTGCAACCCACATTCTTAACTCTGTCGCTCATCCCACAAATGTATTTTCTTTACTAATGGGGCTCCGTTTAAAAGAAAAGAGTCAGGCTTTCCAACAATATAAGGTGTATTGCCAAGAAGCATTGTTACAACAAAGAACTAATTCACCAAACAGACATTTCCTCCCTTTTTCTGCTAATGTGACCATACCTACAGACTTTTACCCGTTGCTGTAATAAGTAGGCGTCAATCTAAAATCTGATGCTCAATCACTGTCATTACACGGTCTGCAGCCTCACCTGGACATTTGAAAGATTTCAAAGAAGAAATAGTCCCTAAGAAAACTGCAAACAATGAATTTAGTGGATTATATGAGGAGCGACTGAGAGGCTGTTTTTGGAACGACATTAGCTGACAAATGTAACTTCTCAAGGATGCGAGCAACAACAAAGATGCAGTCAAACTGAAACATTCTGCATGAATGAGAACATTCCTACAAATCTGTTGTGTGTAACGGGGAATGAAAAAAGTGCGTCAAAGTTGTTTTAATGTATTTCCTGTTTCCTGCAAAGAACGCTGGAGTCCTTATTTTGCGTGGCTTGCAAACAACGCTCCTGACAGCCTGAATTAGAGGCTGCCTCTGCAGCAGAATGTGACAGGTCATTAAAACAGTGTTAAATTACAACATAATACTGTGGCACTTGCTTTACACTAACCGGAAGGGTCACCTCTGCCAGGCACACACCATTAGTCTCACTCTTCCTCTTACTCTCTCTCTCACACACACACACACACACAAAGACAGATTCATAAAACAGACATATTAATCATTTGGGGTGTGTTTATTTGTAACAGGTAATACATGGTGGAATACGTAAATCAAGATAGAACCAAAAGAAAAAAAAATCATCTAAAAACCCACTGTAGAATGTCATATTCATAAAGATAAAAATAATGTGTCAATTTACATTAAGAAACTGTTAGCTGAGGTAAAGTTAAAATAGGTCTAGAAATGTTATGTACTCAAACAGCAACGTTTCCCTTTTTATTCAACTTCTTTGCTCGTCTTCTAGTTGTCAGAGTTTTTACGTTAATCAACATCGTAAGTCCAAAAGAGTTCTCGAGTGATATGGGGGACTCTGGCCATAAAATAGGGAGTCACTGGCATCACAGTTAATGTTTTGCTGTAGCAGAGGACGCTGCAGTCCGCACTCGGACGGCAGGAGTTTTGGCACCTGACCAACAGACAGACAAACGGACGGAGCATCACTGTTATCTTAAGGAGCTGTTAGGGGTTGAATGGGATGGAGGAAAGTGGAAGTCCTGGCTACAGCGATTGAGTCCGTGTCTGCTGCCTGCAACATAAAAATGATCATTCTGCCGTGGCACACAGGAATCGGGCGGTGTAAACCATGGAGGCTGTTTCGCTCTGTTTCAGTGGTTCCCAACCTATTTTCCCTGAGGACCCCCTTTCATGCAACTCCCAAAAAAGCTGTGGACCCCCCGCCTGCACCATGTTGGTTTTATACTTCACCATAAATGATGCATCCTGGCGGAATCTTTTCCTTTGATAAAACCAAAGTAAAAGTAAATTCTTAACATATAGAATTCCTTTTTTTTTTTTTTTTCAAAAATAAGGACAAATCATTTGCACTGTAGAATTTCTCAGACATGTCTTTTGAATGAAATGGTGCAAAGTTAGTGTTTTCGTGCTCCTAAAACACTTGTACATGTGAATGAAACACCCAAATGATAAAAAACAACTTGTCTCTGTGTGGACATGGTCTTAATGCAAATCACACTGGCTTTGAACAGTTAAAGCCTCGGGGACCCCCTGATCTCTTTGGGGGGGACCCCCTTTGGGGTCCAGGGACCCCAGGTTGGGAACCACTGCTCTTGTTAAAAATAATATTTGGGGGGTGGGGGGCTCAAGAAGACAAAGAGGGGTGTGGTGCATGGTTTAGAGTAGGATTCGGGGATTAGTACGTTAAGCTGAGATAAAAAAATAAAAAAAACATATTCATGCAAACAAGGAGAAGGAGGCAAGCGAAACACAGAAACCAGGAAAAGGAAAAGAAATGTTGGTATTGCTTGGATTAATGTTAAGAATTTGCATAACTGAAGCCTTCCTATTCTATGGCGCAGAAGTCCAGTGGACAGAATGCTTGTTGTTATCATTATTTACAAAATGAGTTTGGCAAACCAACGATCAGATGCCTTAAAGCCATGTTGACTCTATAATTCTTACAGAGCTGACCCCAGCGGCTTGATTGACTTATAAAATAAAAATTCAAATTTTTTTTTTCTTCAATTTGATCTTTTTTTTTTTTTTTTTCATTTTTTAAAATCATTATTATACAAAAGCTATAGAGAGAGAACAGTTCAATCACAGAATCTGTTTAATTCGCAACGCTTCCCTCTCGGGGTCCGTCCCTCGGCGTGTCTGGTCCTCTGGCCTCTGTGCGAGTGTGTCTGCAAGTAGACGTTTGGCAAATTACTGTGTGGATGCAGGTTATGTAGGGTGGGGCGCGGCTGTGTGTGTGTGTGTGTGTGTGTTTCTTGTTGGTGTGTGAGCAGCTCCCAGAGAGTCTGTTTCTGCATAGTGATCCAGCAGACACTCACAAGCATGGGGGAGAAAACGCCTGAATGAGCCCACCAATCAGAAGCAGTGATCCAGATAACGGGCCATCCCTGATAGGCCCAGTAAGAGTTTCGCTCCTCCTGTGGGATCTCCTCGCCACAGATGCAGATTCTGTCCATTAAAACGATGAGTGTGTATGTGCGTGTGTGTGTGAGAGATAGCGAGGCACTGCTTGACTCAGTCGCCTTCTTGGCAGCAGAGTCTCTGGCCAGACACGGGAGGCAGAGGAAAGACTGTGAGAGCAAAGGAGGAGGGAGTGGAGGAGGAGAAGGAGCAGGTTATGTCTGTAAGGCTGGGTGTGAGTCGCCACAGGGAGAAGAGAAGAGAGGAGAAGACAGCGCAGTGGATGGAGAGCAGGTTCTGTCTCAGTGATTGATATCCCTCCTAGCTGGAGTGAATGACCGAGAGGGCTCTCTCCTCTCAGGAGGAGGAAAGACTGCAGAGAGGAGGAGGAGGAGGAAGTCTGTGGGAGCATTGAGGCTCCTCCTGGGAGGTTGTTAGCAGGAAGAGAAGAGGAAGGGCTTGGCCAGGCACGGATGTGCCAGCATGCACGCACACGCACACACACACACACACACACACACACACACACACACACACACACACACACACACACACACACACAC